>JBCJKH010057383.1:0-20670 GCA_039877255.1 Loriculus beryllinus | reverse complement strand
AGGTGTCCCTGCTTATGGCAGGGGGGTTGGAACTGGATGATCTTAAGGTCCTTTCCAACCATAACTATTCTATGATTTAGGACCTTTCAGGAGACATTGGGATGAAATGGTGCAAAATTTTGGAGAAGGTGCTCTTCCGCTGACCCTGCCCTGCCACCTCTGGGGCAGCACAGCATCTTCTGGTTTGTAAAGTTTGAGCATGATGAAGGGCTTTGGGTGTCAGCAATGAGCTTAGTTGAGAGGAGATAATTGAAGCAGAGCTTGAAAGAAAAATCAGTACCACTGGGTGAGGCTATAGCAACAGTACAGAGCACCAAGGTCATCTATACTTCTGTTGCTGGCATTCAAGCTCTAATGGCAAAGGGTCCCTTCCCCTCCTTCCCCAAATGTCTTCACAGCAAGTTTTTTAACTAGGCAGGATTTTATCAGCTTTTCCACTCTTTAAACATTGTCAGTTAGTGCTAGCCAGACTTCACAGTTAATTGTATTCTAATCTACCCAATTAGTCCCCTATTCCCACAAAGACTTACACATGTGGTTAATTTAAAGTTTAACGCAATTGTGAAACTCTTCTGCGCCTGAGCTTGCCTACTTCTAATGAGAGAAAAACCAAATGATTTTCTTCCTCAAATCCCTCCTCGAGAGCCACGGCTTTCTCTTTGCCTTTCATCATTAATCTCAGCTCTGGTGTTATGCACTATCTCACACATGCCTGATTATAAAACATAAGAAAACAAAATGAAAAATAAATCCAAAATAAAAGCCAAAGGGAATCAAATTACCTGATGGCCATGCTTTGTAAAAAATAGCTCTTTCATGAAACAAATTCCCTTTCTTTTGCTTTCTGTTGTTTCTTTTCCTCTTTCACCCCCTCTGTGACGCCTCTTAGCTGATGTAATTCATTGTGTTGTCTGTCTTGTAAGCCTCCTAGGGCAGAGACCTTGTCATCTCAGTGGTCTGAGCAGCACCACACACGTCCAGAGTAGTGTTTAAATATTAATAAACACACATTCACATTCAATGAAATCAAAACCCCTATTTTTCTGAATCAATAATCTCTCTGGTGTGAAACAGTAGTAATCCATGGCCATGGGCTTCAGTCTTTTCAGAAGGGGCTTTCAAATGGGACTTTCATGCGCAGTATGAAAAATATATGCAAACAAAGGTACAGCACAGCTGGTAAAGAACTTGTTTTCTGCATTAGCAGTGTTTATTGACTTCCACCTGCAAGGAAAAACCCTCCCATCTGCTGCCTCTCAGCCTTTTCCTAGTGATGTTAAACTCTGGGAAAAAAAGTTTTCCTAACTGGCTCTTCCAAACTTTTTGATCCTCTCAGCGTATCATTTCTTCCTTTCTCTGCAGCCCCTTAATGGTGGTAAAACATTACAGAAATGCTAAAAAATAAATTAGAAAATAAGATATTTACAGTACTTCCATGCAACCTCAGTTTCTCCTTCCTCCTGCCTGCGTATCATGACACAAGCTTCGATCGTGTCACCATTGCAAGATGGTGCTTTGATTTCTTACAAAAGCCCTCCAACTTCTGGCAGCCAAGAGGAAGGAGTTTTACAGACCAATCAACCAGTGAGCACAGATGAGGTGTTGAAGCTGATGGCAAAGATCATACCTTCATCACAGGATGTCTAGCATGACCAGACTAACAAACGAAGCACATCACTTCTAGGCAAGCTGTATATTCTTTCTTGCCTTGATTCGCTATTATTCTCTGCACTGCATGGACCCAGGGTCCTCTGGAAAAAAACCTTGTCTCTGACTGTGTCATTGTTGCCCTAAGCAGCTACCCAGTTTTCAAAAGTTTAGTGGGTTGTTTCTGTTAGAAGAAATAAAGGAGGGAAACAGATACTTGTCTGGTCTAAGTTTCTTTAGCAGAAAAATCTCAAGAACATTGTCCTGTTTCTACAAATACATCTAAGATCAAATATCTGTTCCAGCTCCTTTTCCACTCTGCAGTGTGTCCCCTAAATATCACTGTTAATTTTATACTAGGGTCATGTAGTGTTTTACCTGCTGGCTCTAACTTGTCTGTTTTTTCTATGCAGGAGCATTTTTTACACTCAGTATAATGGGATCCATCATCCCTATCCCTGCTGCAGCCTTGAACCAGGTCTCTAATTCATATCACTGTTGCTCTCCTACGCCTTATTTTCCTCTGTCTTGTACACTACATGGGTAATTGGTTATCAGTGTGTGAAAATGGGCATAGTCATGCTGCTGTGATAGAATTTTGGAAAATGAGACCCATGGCTTTTACAGTGTTGGCCTTGTGAAATTTTGGGACAGCTGCAAGGCTGCAAGTGCTGTGTTTTCAACTTGTATTCATTTGCTAAACATGCTCTGAAAATTTTCTACACTCCTCAGCAGTGGAGCCCAACACTTGTTAGCCTTAGTTTAAAAAGATTTAACAAATCACTGGCCGCAGCCAGAGGAAATAATTTTTCAGGAGACCACACAAACAGGGAAATTACATAGCAGGATTATGAATAGAAAGGCACCAATATTATTCAAAGCAAAACCATATGTTTAGTTATTGTTGTAGCCATTTGGATTTAAGGAGGACTAAACATCTTTAAATGATATAAATATCACAACTAACAAAAGGTGCTATATGGCTGGCTTGTGATGCACCACTGCAAATTCTTCCTATATTATTTGAATGTCACTTCATAAGTCAGGAGAACAAGGCTAAAGGAACTTGAAGCTTTGTTGTTGATCTATGCCTGGCAAAGTAAATATTTCAGTAATCAAAGAAGTTTTAAATTGAGATTTTTTTTCAATACAATGGGGATATATTTTTCCTTTTTGTGGATTTTTTTATGTCCACATCTGTACTGGGAAGAAAGCAAGGAAAAGATTTCCAGAGAAAATAATATTTTGCTTATTTCCTTTTAACCCTGCAATCTTTGAGCTGCAGAGCTAACTTAATGTGCTCAGAATATGATGTTTAAAAGACCTCTCCCATACATGTCTGTGGCAAACATAATAATAGAGTGCCATTAAATGGCACAACTACTTGGGAAAGAAGGCATGGGATGAAATGCTTTTTAATCATTCAGATATGTTAAAGTGATCATGGTCGAATCTAAAGAAAAAGCATGCCACTGAAAGCATCTTGGCAAGGTGCACTTATGTTAAGCATGTATGTGTCTTCTGTTTCTTTAACAGATAAAAGGGTTAGCAAAAAAATGCTGGCAAACCGCACCATATTTAAATGAACAGCTCAGAACCTAGATCTACTGAGAAAGAAAGATCAGAGTGAACTGGCGAGCTGAGGTAAAGGGCAGATGCAGTGGAAACTATGAGCAACTTCGTGAAAAAGTTCAGAGGTGGCAAGAAACCTGTCTAGCTCAAGTAAAAATACATGGGTGAAAGGGAGGAAAAGGTCTGTGAACGTACAGAGCCTACAGAGAAAAAGTTCTTTCTGGAAAGACAGAAGCAGTTTTCAGTGGAAAGCTGAAAGCTCTGGGACTTGCTTTTCATGGCTACATCTACACTAACTACAGAGCGCCGGCCCAAGCTCAAACTTGCCTTGTGTTTGGACACAAGACTCTGCTCAGGGCCTTGGGTGAGCTCCATCTCAGGGAGGAGGGAGTCTGAGCTGGCTCAGCCCTTTAATATAACCATAACAGTATCATATCCTGCACTGAAAGTGAGGCATTGTCTCCTCCCAAATTCTCCATCCCAGATCTCATAATTCCACGGGGCAATTGCCTCCCTCCCAGAACGGCTTAATGCCACATCCCACAAATGCTAGATGTGGGGTGTGCTGAGTACAAGGCATTCATTACATAGCAATGGCCCAGCCTGCTCCTCACCCTGCTCAGCACAGGCCAGCAGCAGCATGGGCACAGCAGACTGCCTTTTGGAGAGAAAAAAGGCAGCACTGGTTTAACCAGCCTGGTGTTAATTTCTTTCTTGTTTTTAACTCCCCTCAGAGTTTGGCATGCCGTCATGGAAGATTTGGCCAGGAAGGGAGTGCAGCCAGCTTGCAAAGCACTGAGGATGAGTCTCTTGCTCTTGGACTCATCATGTGTCTCTGCAAGGAGGATGCTGCATGTGATGTGGGCATGGCACTGGTCTTGCCAGAGCTAGCAGTACTGAAGACCTCAAAGGCACTTTGATAGAGAAGGTGTTCTTCTCAGCTGGTGCTTCACTCTGTGGCTGGTCTTTTGTCCAATCTCTTGTTCTGTGACCAGATGTACAAGGCCTTGTGTGCTGAGAGGAATGAAGGCTGATGTAAGGCTGTGGTGGTGGTTTAGGTAGGGTGAGGATTGCTTTCCCTGCTTGGAGGAGCTGTTGCTGGGAAAGCTCTCCTGCGATTGTCCCTGGGGGAGCACCACAGCAGCTGGGGCTCTTCTAAGGAGGAAGAAGGAAAAGTACTCATCAAAACAGTTTTTAGCATAGAGTCTTAAACACAGGAATTCTTGTCTGAGATGCTCTGATATCATTAAAATGAACATGGTGTAAATAACTAGATATGGCATCAGAGATCTTGAAGTTCATGGAAATGTCTGCTAATAATACCTGGGAAAAGGGTAAAGTCAGTGAATTCTGCTCTATATTGCTTGACTAAGCTGAAGCTGGACAGATTTGCACCTTTACTTGACTTCAGGGGTCTGCACCAGTGACCACTACAGTGTATATATGCTATGTACATATCTATGCTATACTACCTATATTTACATGTATATATGTATAGCTGCAGTGTATATGCAAGTACAAAGAAAGATCAAAGTTCTTTGATGAAACATGTTTCCATTGTATAATACCAGTTTCTCTGAATCAGAAGAAACCAATTTGACTTACAGGACAACATAAAAAATATCCTCCCACTTCCACCTGCCCTTAGGCTATCCTGTGAGGGGAGGAGATGGAGGACATTGCCGTGTAAAATGTCCCAACCAGGACCAGTCTTGGCTCAGAGCAGCAGGCTGCAGGGAGCAGCACACACCGAGGTTCCTGCTGTTGTCTTTGCCTGCCTCCAGGAAAGTGTGTGGCCACTGCTGACAAGGGAGAGCTGTGAGTATCTGGGGTAACAGCTACTGCTGGAGAAAAGGAGGGGAAATGACCTCCCTTAGCAGCAGTAGTTCCTACCCTATCTCTCCAGCCCCACCACAGGAGCAGCAAGCCCTGGAAACACTCTGAGCACCAGCTCATACCAGGTAAGCCAAGATCCTCTGACTTTCATCTAAATAGCACCGAATGAGGAGCCTCGGAGCACAAGCTAACAGGTGGCAATTCGAGTGAAACCTTTATGTTAATTCGAGACAGACTACTTAAGGAATTTCCCTTCTCTGAGAAAATCTCAACTTCTATAGAGAAATAGTGCTCAGTCTTGTTTTTTCTTTTGAGAACTTCAGAAGTTCCCTCAAAAATTCCCTGAAGCCTTAATAATAGAGATTCCCAGTAGCGTGTCAGGATGTAATGTACAATGTAAAACTTTCACATTTGACGCTCGGCATAGTTAGATTTACCACACTGCTTCACATTCAATATATGCCAAGAATTCTAGCAAAATTGCATGCTGTTCAACAAGAGATTTATAATGGGGTGCTTATAACAATGAATTATTTAAAAGTACCTAATCTATCATGGTTTCTTGAGAGCCTAATGTGTGTATGTGTATATATTTATATGTGAAATACCCGTAAGCCATCACAGAATACCAGTTTCTGAGCGTAGAGGTTTTGAGCATAAACCTAGAGGATATTTAGATATAGGTATCCTACTGAAAATGCAGTGGAGTTTTAGAAAGAAAAAAGCCTTAATAATCTTTGCTGTTCAGATACACAGGCACAATCATTTAAAGGGAATCTGTATCCTGTAGGGATCCTCTTAGGTGAAACTATAACATATCTAAATTCTGCCATGAAGGATTTCTTTCAGTGTGCATATTGATGTGGCATTTTAAATTTCACTGAAAACTTTCACAGAATTTCCCTCAGTTTGCAGGTTTGAGAAGATTACTATGTGCCTCCTACTAGCAATCATCCACAGTACTTCGGGAAAAGTACTCTACTGAGTGGGTACACACTTCCTTTTTAATGATGGAAAAACAGATGGAAAAAGACAAAGTGTTCTGCCCTGTATAAACAGCTTGCTGTGTTGCCTTTTCAAAGCCCTTGGGACTCATATTTTCTACCTGTCCATGGGGAGCTTGCAGGGCTGGAGGCAGCTCGTTGGCCCCCAGTTAGCTCAGTCGAGGTGATCAGGCTGAGGAGCATTGCCAGCTCACAAATGCCTCTTCAGCCACTTTATAAGATGGCCATGGAAATAACCTCACAGGGCCAGCCTTTAAGCTGTTTTGTCCTCTGACCCAAAGTGGCTTTGAGATGACTCAAAGGATGTGCAAGGGTAGATTGACTGGCACCATCTGTGTGTCCCATGCCTCTCTTGGACCTGTCTCCTCTCTGACACCTCATGGAGTTGGTCTTGTAAAGGCACTTGTGCTTGCTTGCAGAAGAAGGGCACCTGTTGTATTACTGTGCACATCCATGGAGAGAAAGGGCTGGATTTTCACGCTGCTGGGTGGGGTGCAGTTTGACTTTCAGTAGAGGAACAGTTTCCTGCTGGCTCCAGGGAGTTTGCTGTTGTCTTTCATTTCAACTTGCACATTAAAAGCATCTGTTTTTAACTTACTTAGGTCCTTGCAAAGAGACGAGTGACACAGGACTTTCTCCAGCACCAGCAGCAGCTGTGGTGGGTCTTTTTCCCTCAGACATCTCATGAGGAAGGGCCAGCATCTGCTGCTTCCTCCCTGATGACTCTGGTGACAAAAGCCTGAAGCTTTCAGAGAATGAGTGGCAGAAGAGCCAGATGCCATGTACTACAGAGGCCAGCAGGATAGACTTCCAGGGACAGCTGAACAGAACAAGAAGTCCAGACCTAGTTTCAGAGGTTACTTTATCTCAGGTTTGTGACTAGTATGCTAATGTAAGTTTATGGCACCTGCAGAGAGACACTTGGATTGGTGTTTTCGGGCTAATTTTGCTCTTTAGCAAGCTGGAGCCCTATGTCTATAAAAGCCAGAGGAGGAAGAAACCAGACAGAAGAATCTTCATTCACTTGTCTAATTAGAGTTGTAGAATACAATGTTTCTCCTGAAGATTGTCTGCGTGTCTGATCTTTCCTGAATCTCTAATTCTATGATGAATACCCTAACTGCTTGGTTGCAGTGTGAAGGCAGGTTGAACACTTTTGCCTCTTGCACACTGAATACTTCAGGTTACCCACAGCAGAGAACCTGTCCCCGTTGTAAGCCATAAATGTAGGGTATAATTTAAGGGAAGTCAAGAAAAATAGCCCAGGGCACTGCCTATGGCTAAAAGCTCAGCCCGAAGCGGTGCCATATCTGGCCGCAGCTTTGCAGCTTGCTGCTCTGCATCTTCTTGGCTTGGTTTCTCCCACGTGAAGGAGGGATGAAAGTACCTGTCTGTCTTGTGAAAACCCTGCATGGTTAAAAGCAGTTTGAAAGGAAGCCCTGTGAAAACTGGAATACTCTGGAAACGGTGGTCATGCTCTCTAAGGCAGGGTCCGGTATGGACCTTGCAAGGGAAGGGTGTAGCATGGCCACAGAGCTTACAAGCTGAGCGCATGGGCTGCCAAGGGAGCACAGACACGGGAGGAGGAGGAAGAGCAATAGTGAGGCGATGCAAGAAATATTTAATTGGGTTTATTTGCTGAAGGCATCACGTGCTGGCTCCAAACGCAAAGCCTAAGCGGCAATCAGGAGCTGCCAACACCTTTTCGTCAGGGACTTCGGATTAAAGAATTAAGACGAGAAAGTCCCCATCCCCAGCGCCGAACCTTCCCCCCCACCTTAGCCTTCTGGGGGTGGTAAGAGAGACGCACGGCGTTTCCCGGGACGGGGGGGCAGCCGTGGGCCGGGCAGGGTGACCCCGCAAGGGTCACACATGCGGGCTGTGCATACACACACAGCTGATACAGGAAACCCCACGGCGGCGGCTCAACCTCCCCCCTCCGCACAGCCCGCGGCCCGGGCCAAAAAAGGGGCGCCGCGGCGGAGAGCGCCGCGCCTCCTCCTCGTATTTCCTCCCCCGCCCACTTCCAGCGGCGGAGGGGCTCGCTGCCGCCCGCGATGCAAAGTTAGCCGCGGCAGGATGCGCGGAGCGGCGGTGAGTTTCCGCGGCGGTGTCGGGGCGCGACGGGATGGGACGGGACGGGACGGAGCGGGCGGGCGGCGAGGGCGCGGGGAAGCCCGGCCGGGCGGGCAGTGGGGAGGAACCTCCGGGATCTCCGCGTCAGCCGCGGCTCTGGGCGCTTCTCTGTGTGTGCGCGTCCGCCCGTGCCGGTGCCCCGGGGGCCGGGCCGCAGCAGGGGGGAGCGCGACGCGCACCGGTGCAGCGCCCCGAGCGGCGGAGGGGGGGGGCAACGGTAACTTTTGTCTTAGAGGGGAGGGAGGAAGAAGGCAGCGCAGGAGCCCCCTACCATGAGGGACCCTTTATACCCCTCCCGAGGAGGCCCCGGTTTTGGGGGGGGGCGGTGGGGCCGGGGACACGAGTGTCCTCCCGGTGCAGGCGGCTGTCGACAGGGGAGCCGCGCGCCTGTCGTGCCTCGCGCTGCGCCGCTACCCCCCCCTCCCCGCACCGGGCCGCGAGGAAACCCCCTCGGTGACCCCTCCCCTGACCCCTCCCTCTCTCTTCCCCCCCCACCCCCCCCAGCCCGCCCTCCCGCCCCGGCTGGGGAAAGGGGGCGGGGCCGGGAGACCCGGTGACGTCACTGCTCCGGCCCCGCTTCCTGCAATAGAAAGTGAGAGAAGGTAAAACACCCCCCGCCCCCCCGCCCCTCCCCCCGCCACTGACCGGGGCGCCTGTGGGGAGCGGAGGGGCGGGGCCCGCAGCGCGTCTCTTCCCCCGACGGGAGCCCGGAGGATGCGCACCCCCCCCAGCCCCGCCCGTCAGGGGAGGCTCCCCCCGCCCTCCCGCATTGTGCGTGTCCCCCCGCCATGGGGGGCTCCGGGGTTGGCCAGCTCCCGCGTGGGACATGGCGGGGGGGGGGGGGGGGGGGGGGAAAGGCCGGAGGAGGGGTCTGCGCGGGAGGCGGGCGCGGCGGCGGCAGGGGGCTGCGGAGGGGGCCGTGCCGGGGGGCGGTGCCTTGGCCGGCCCGGGGGGACGGTGCATGGAGGAGGGGTGGGTGTCGGTGCTGTGCTCTGTGTGTGTGTGTGCCCTGGCGCGGCGGCGGCAGCGCTGGGTCATGTTTGTGTTTGAGGTTGTCAAGTGAAGGAGGTTCCCGGCCCCCCCCCTTCTCCCGCCCGCTTCCCTCCCCCCCCCCCCTTCCCTCCCGCCGCTGCTGCCGCCGCCGCCGCCGCCGCGCAGGGGTCGCCGCGCTCCCCGCCGCCGCCATCAGCCGCCGCTACCGCCGCGCCGGCCCCTCCGCCAGGTTTGCAGCGGGCGCCGCGGGGGTCGGGAGGGGGGGTCGGGAGGCGCCGCTCGGAGGGGGTGCAGGGCGGGACGGGTGCTCCCCACCGCCTCCTTTCCACCTTCCCCCCGTCCGTCCGCGGCCGGCGCCCCCCTCTGCGCGGAGCTGCGGCAGCCACAACACAATGTGTCCTCCGCCGGCGGCGCGGGAGCGGGCGGGGACTGGGAGTCCGCAGGCCCCGCTCACCCCCCCCCCCCATATCCCCCCAGCTCCTTTGGGCCGCCGCGGCACCTCTGGGACGCGCGGGGACTGCGCCCGCCAGCGGTGTCCCCAGGGGAGCCGGCGGCACCCCCCGCCCCCGGCGGGCTTGTCTGTGCCCTCCTCCCCCGCTTAGCAGCCGGGTTGGGGGTGGTGGGGGTTTCGCGGAGCCCCGGCCCCACTCCTCCCGCCTCCCATCCCCGCCGCCGTCCCCGCTGGGCGCGGGGCTCCGCCACCCCCCGGTCCCCCTTCCCCCCCCCCCCTCCCCGGCATGTGTGCAGCGCTTTGTTCGGTGCGGCGTTGCAGAGGGGTTTTCCCAGGCTCCTCCCTCTTTATTCATTCATGGGTTTTTTCCCTCTCTCCCTTCTCTTTGCAACGCTGCTCGCACATACCGACGGCTCTCCGGGTCCCGTGGGGACTGCTGCCTCCCCGCCCCGCTCCCTAATGGCATTTTTTGGGGGTGGGAGAGGAGGGGAGATACGTGACCGCTGCCTTTGCGAAGGCTTGTTTCTCCCTCTCCCTTTTTGTGTTGTTTAAACGAAGAAGGGGGATGACTTTTCACATGGGTCCTGCGCGGTGTTTCCGCCGTGGTTTTCACACGGCCATCCCTTTCCCCGAAAGAATGAGTCCTGCTGGTGAGCAGGGGAAATCGGTGGCTTGAAAGCGTAAATAAGATGTCATCCGTGCTGCAGGGGAGCATCGGGAGGTGCTCACGCTTTACGGATACCCGGGAGGGGGGTGGGGGATTTCAAACTCCTGCTCCTAACAACTTGCATAAAGAAGAAACTGGTGTTGATTAGAATCTTTAAAAACCTCAGGTCGGCAGCACACGGAGGAAAGAGGGGGCTGGGGTTCAGGGGCGGCTTATTCCTCCAGGCAATGCAGCCTCTTCTCTGCATTTCAAGCTTGTGTCCGAGATGAGGAAAATGGACCTGTTAGCATCAGGTTTTGTTTAATTTCTAAATCTTCCTGTTAGCATTGCAGATGAAGTGGTACGGGAAAAGAACTTGACAGGCTCTGTGCTCTGTTCTGGATTTTTTCCTTGTTTTTCCTGTAACACGCAGTAACACCCTAGCGAAGAACCATCAGTCAGAGTAACATTTTCCAGCCTTCCTTTGTGTCAGTTGCAGTAAGTTTCTTCTCCGGTTTGGGTCCCTTTATGCAGCAACAGACAAAGGAAGCATTAAAAATTAATGATTATATTCCTCAACAGTGTGTAGACTGAAGGGGTGGTTGCAAGTAGCCTATTTCAAGTGCGTTTGGTTGTCTTAAACCCCCAAAACCCACCAAAATGAATACTTGACAAATGCTAAGAATTCTACAGAAGTCCTCGTTTGAGTAGCTATCCTTAATTAACTTGGCCATATTAGAGGCAATTCTGAAGAAAAAAATCTGTTAACATGTATTAGTATTACCAAGTGAAAAGTGATTAATTTGTTTTGTTCAGCTGGAAGAGTGAAACTGTACAGTTCATGTTCCTTTGTAAGTTGTTGTTTGTAAGTCAGTTTGCCATAGTTCTGTGTGAAATTTCACATCCTGTAGCATTTCAGAAACTTAACAACATAATGCTACTTAAACTGGTAGCAAAGCAGAAGAATATTTGAAATGTAAGAAAGTTTTGTTTAATCTTGAAAAAAGAAAAATGTAGATTTGGGGATTCAGATGTAGGTTTCTGCCAGTGTATCCCCAGATCTGTGTGTTAGGGTATTAAAAGAATTCCCTGGTCTGTAGGGTTTCTCTGTAGTGGGACTTGTAAATCTGATCCTGTAAATGCAGGGGCTGCTGCAGTCATGCAGGACCATACCAGAGTAGAAGCTTGCTGTGCAACAGCTTGCAGGTGGATCAAGAGCCAGTGTGGTTCTCTGATAGTATTTTGGAAGAGATCCTATGGGGAGTTATTCTGCAGTGGCACACTGTTTGTGAGGAACCTGGAGGTAGTTGATGTTACTAACAGGGTGGATTATTGCTGCTGCCATGTGTGTTTGCCCCCTGCTCTGTTCTCTCCCCACCCTGAGATGAAGATCTGTATCTTAAAGCCTAATGTGAAGTTTCGTTTACTTTTTATGGATTTATTTGCATAGCACACAAGTTATTGGAAGACATTTTCTGGCTAGAAAACAGCTGACAAATGTGGAAAAGTGTCTTAGTTTTCTCATGCTTCCTGAGTAATCCTGAAAGAAGCTTCACCCTCATGTAGTTTTCTTTAGATACAGGAACATTTCACTCTGTAAAAGTATAGGTACAGAAGTACTTCTTGCTCATTGCTAATTTCTGTAACCGTTTGAGGATGAAAGGCAGAAGATGGGTATCTTTGTTTTCTTTACTAATGCATACATCTTATAACTTTTATTTCCCCTTTTTTTTAGCATACGGATTAACTGACCCCTTTTACAAGTTTATGGAGCTGCCATCTCTCTGCTTGCTGTGCTTTCCATTTCTGAGAGAAGAAAGTGGTGTATGAGATTAGAGGAAAATGCCTCGGACAAAGCAGATACATCCCAGAAATCTGAGAGGTATGTAGCTCTCAGCTGAGAAAGAAAAGCTCTTGGGAAACTCAGTTGCAGTTTCAGTTATAAGGTTAAAGGAATTTGTATTTAAGAAGTCTATTTTGATCCAAAAAGCTTGCAAGCAACTCTTAGGAGTCGCCTGCTTGACAGCTCTAATTTTGAGAGAAATAAGTAGAATCTGTTCTCATTCCTGCAGTCTCTGTGCTTGACAGTGTTCTTGATATCCTCCAGCTTACAGCAGTAACCAGTATGAACTTTGAAAAGGCAAAGGAGGATGTAGTTTCCTTACCAGAGAATTTACAGTTGAAATACACAGGGAGGTGGGGAATGCACGTAACCTAGAAGGAGCATGACATCTGACACCTGATAGTTGTTTTTCTTAGTAGTAATCAGTTTGGCGTGCTTCTGAGATGACCAAACTCTCTTCCCATGCATGCCTCCTCACTGTTTATCATCTGTCACCCATGCTACCTCCCGCTTTGCTAGATTTGACCTTCATCTCCTTGCTGTCTTGCCTTCATACAGCCAAATGGTAGCTTGTTGGCTGTGGAAAAGAGTGTGCAGGCAAACGACCTGCTCCACAAACTGGCAAGCTTACACGTCCAGGCATTTCCTTGAACAAAATCCCAGTGCACTTAACCGAGTTTAGGACTAGCAGGTGAATGGGAGGAATCTGATCCTATGGTTATTTGTTACTGTCATGGTAGAAGTGGCCCTGAAGGAATTAAATGAGGGGAAAAATACAGGTCAGTTGACGAGCAGACGTGTATGGCAAGGGAGAACACACTACCATCCTCACCTTCCTACGCAGCTTTCAGGAGAACATGCTTCCACCTGCACTCTCACGTGTAGCTGTCATCAGCCTTTTTAATGTGAGTTTTATGGTTGCAGTATGGCAGCATCCCTTCAGAGAATAAAAGTGATTACAAAACCACGAACAGCAACATAAAGTTTTAGGGGCAGGAGCAGCATTTGATTCTGGTTTTAACTTCTTATGCCAAAAACCCAACAAACATCCGCATGTGTTTCAGTTAGTTTACAGTTGAGAGGCTCTCAAGTGCTAGTGCCTACAGCTGTGTCCAAGACCTGGTGTTTGCAGGCTGTTACTGCTGCTACCACTAAATCTCTGCTGGAGGAGGCATTTTTGCAGTGTCTTTCTTCACAAGTGCTGAGTAGCATTTTTTGATATGATGGATAAACCTGCATCACAGATCAGGAATTTCACGTTTAGGTGATGCCATTTCCTTTTCTCACTGAATGTGAAGCAATAAATTAGAGCCCAATTTTTAATACTGCAGCTTACCAAGTTGCTGGCATAGCAGAGCTTATGTTCTCTGATCAAATGTAAGAGATCTAATTTTAGTACTCTGATACTTACTCTTGTATCACTTGAAACTTAATAGGAGTTAAGTCTGTTGTAAAGCTTTCTATTCACTTACAGAAATGCATTTAAAATAAATAATCTAATTAAACTCTTAACTGTGTAAGAAATTAATTGCTTTTTTATTTCCTTGCGTAATTTCCCCAGTCATTTAGCTTTTATCACACCCTGTAATAGCAGTTTTCATCAGTTCCTATTTTTCCACAACTAATGGAGTTCTTGAATGAATTAAGATGGGCTAAATGTTGAGAAGAGAAATAGAGGTATACAGTGAGCCTGTAATTTGAACTTATGTTGGAATGGCTAAATGATTGTTAAAACTACACAGGTGCTGCAGACTTCAACACATTGTGAGCATATATACTTCTACTATCATGGCTTATTATAAGTGAAGTGACTTGAAAAATCAGTTTACTTCTCATTAGTTATGCCCTATTTCCATTTTTAGTCTAGATAATGAGGAAAACTGGATTTCACCTTCTTTAGTCATCAGTTTCTGAGAATACTGCAGAAAATACTTGCTTAAACACTCAGTTTTTGTTGGAACTTGAGGAGGCCAAAAGATTTCACAGGCCTGTTTTCTGACAGCTTATTTTTATATACACAGAATTAGACCCATCATAAGTTAACCCCCTTAAACACTGAAACTTTAAAAAATGTGTTTTTTAACACTGTGGTTTAATTCAGGGTAATTAGTACTGATGGTAATGAAAGCTGCAAAACCAATAAATGTTGAAGGTGAAACTCTGCAAATTCTTATGTTTTATAACTTTCAAAAGACAAAGGTGTAAGATGTATTTTTAGGTTAAAAAGGTATTTTTAAGTTGTCTAAACTTGATTGTCACCTTTTGTACTATGTACAAAGAACACTCCGTGGCCTTACCTGGCTTCTTCCCTTGTCCCGGCTCCTCTCGTTGCCCTGTAGGAATCAGATCACCAGCAGCTTTAACTGGACTTGTCAAGAGCCCATCAATGTTTAACTTTTTGAGAGATCACAGTTGAACAACCCTGGACACTGTCTACCCTGTTGTGCATCAGATGTGTTACTTGGGTTGCATTTGCAGTCTAAGTCAGCCTGGAGAATAAACAACCAAGTCCAAGAACCTAATGTATTTTCAAAAACCCAACACAATTCCTCTCTCCCTCCCCCACAAAAAAACCACACAGAAAAGACCCCACTGTATACACCACCACCACTCTCATTAGCTAATTTGAGGTTTGCTGCAGCATAAGTTTTGAAGGTTTTAGTATTGCCTGTGTTTACCGTAAGCAAACTTCTTGTCTGAGGAAAATTATATAGCTTTGTTTAATATAGAGAGCTAAATGTAAGATTTTGGCAGGAAACGTTAAGGCTCTCCTTTTTGTGACATGGCTTGATTTTACTCATTTTGTATACCTCTGAGAGAGATGACAGCCTTTGGCAGATTAGCAGTGGCCCTAAAGTCTCGGGATCCATGAAGATAGTTTTATTTTGTGTATGTTTGGGAGCTTTTCTTTCTTTTGTGTGCTGAGGTCATTTTCTGTCTCCTCCTCCTTGGTTTTCACTGAGTGTTTACAGATATAAATATACAATATAGTACTATACTAACCTGATTTTATAGCAGGAAGAAACTCCAAATCTGTATCAAGAGGGCATGATATGGAAAACATTATTTTGCAAATTTGAAAAAAATACTAGATTGGTTGGCTACTCATTTTTGTGACTGTATTAGTGACGTGGTTTTAATGCCCACCTCTGAGTGTGTTGTATCTGAAGGCTACTAATAAGGTATTTTTGTGCTTCATTCATTTCGTTATGTTTTGTCATATCCACCTTCCTTGCTTCTCACTTCAAATTCATCCTTAGGGGAAAGATGTTGCCATCACCAGGGTCTGTTTTGGTAAAAGGAGTGTGCAGTGTCAGGTTTGGTCTCCTGACTAACCTGACAGTTGTGGTCATCCGCAGCAGTAGAGATGAGTGGCTAAAATTTGAGAGCAATTGCAGTTTTGCAGGTCTCAAAAGTATATGGGTTGGATGCATGCAAGTTGTGGTAAATGCTTAGTAGTTTGAAAGGTGAAGGCCAGAGGTATGCCTAAGACAAGCCTAGCATGGAGGGTTACCTGTCAGCAGTGTGGCTGGAACTTAGTTTATAAGCAGGTGTTCCTGATGTTGTCTTAGTCTCTTAAGTAATAAAGATGCTTATTGTATTGCTAATCCAAGGCACCATCATTCCATGCTGCAAAAGAGGACAATACCTGGCTTATTCAGACATTCAGAGGTTGCCTTAATTGATTTATTTGTTGTATAAAGTTTTAGCTCACTAAAACTGACAAAAAGGCTACTTTGCATGTGGTTACTACCGTATATTTACATGGCCAGTTGATACACAGGTGTAACAAAACATTTCACAAGAGCTGTAATGTATTCCCAGAAGTACAGTTACATTAGAGAATTATGCTTTTAGCAGGGCTGAATGGGCTTGGTTTGTTGTCAAATGGTTGTGAGAATATGGAAGGAAAAACATGGTTCTGTTTACTTAAAAGTACCCAGTTGTATAGTTTAAAA
Source organism: Loriculus beryllinus (assembly GCA_039877255.1). Lineage (NCBI taxonomy): Eukaryota > Metazoa > Chordata > Aves > Psittaciformes > Psittacidae > Loriculus > Loriculus beryllinus. Next base: position 4,583 of record JBCJKH010057383.1, on the reverse strand, counting down.
TGTAAACTTACTTACGTGTATAGTGTTTAGCACAGTGCTCTGATTCACCAGTACAAAACTGTAACAAATATTTTGAACTTCATCCCTTGATAAGTTTTCTGTTATTTTTAAGAGGACAAGCTGTTGCTTGGTGGACAGGGCCATAAAGTTCAACAGTCATCTCCAAATCTTTTAACACTTTGCATTTGATAAGTAAATTTCATGAATGTGTGTGTAGTTTTGCTCAATAGCTTGGTAGCTTTGCAGTAATCTGAAAAGTGTGCTTAAGTTTGCTGGAAAGCTGGATACATCATGGGCCTTATGATGTCCAGAGGAGGTAGGCATCTATGTCTCAAGTGTCATTTAGCAGAGGCTGTTTGAGTTTGCTTAAAATTGTAATGTGCTTTCAGTACTGAAATAAGCTACAGTCTACACTGAAAGCTGACAGGTTGGTATTTCTTATTAGTGTTCGGTCATGTAGTCTATAAAACTTGAGTATCGATTTGTGTGCTGTGCTTCAGTTCATGATTTGCATTAATTACTTAAAAAAAGCTGACGTTTCTCAAGGCTTACTTCTGTAATTTGTGCTTGCATGGTTCAGAAGAAATGTGGAAGCACAACATTTGACTTCTGGGTCTTGGTATTCTTTCTGAGACAAAAATAACACTTCAGTTTCATAGTATTTCGGAGGGGCTGTGATGCAGTATTGGTACACCAGAAGTGCTAGTGGTCTGTGCACTGGTATACCTGCGGATATCTATAAAGATGTTGCATATGTCTTACTAAATTTGTGTAGCAAGTATAAGACACAAGTGGAACAAGATGTCAGGAGTTTTGATTCAGTGACTTTGTTACAGAAATAATCCACTGATTTGTTAGCAGTTCTTGTTTCTCCGTATCAGGTTGTTTTGTACACTTCTACAAACCAAACTTGAACCCAAAACCTCCATTGTGGAGGGAGAGAGAATGCATAGCTCTGCTGGTGTGTTATCAGGTGAAGTACTAGCAGATCCACCTGTAGTGTAACGAACAGACCAGATCTCTTGTAGACAATAGAAATACTCGGTCTCATATTTCTCATCTGGCAGGGTGGAATTACAATGTTTCTGGGTTTTGTTTGGTTTGTTCTGTTTATTTGATTTTGGAGGGTGTGTGCATGTTTGTTTTTTTTCTTTTTGTTTGTTTTACTTGTGTAAGATCTCTATGCTGGTTTTTATGGTGTGCGTGGTTCAACATCTTGCACACTAGGTACAATCTTGGCTGCTGCCCTTAAATTTTATTGTAATGTGAATAATATCTGTATCTTCATATGGAGAGCTATCTAAAATGCTCTGCAGTGTAAGAAAGGCTGGATTTACAGGTGTAATTTGCCACACTTTTCCATCACTTGTCTTGTTCTGTCTCATTGTTCTGTGTCCCTAAACTTATCATGTGTTTTCAAAGGGGCTTAGTCCTGTTCACTGCACAGGATGGGTGGGGTTTGTGTCAGTGGCTACAGGTGATGGAAAAAAACTTGTTGAGGGTGGATTGCAAGAGGGGAAAGAATAGTGGGGTGGATAACACTGTTCAGTGTTCCCTTGAGACAACTGGGTTTAATTCCTGCCTCAACCACCAAGTTTCTTGTGTGACCCTGTTATACCAAAGTAGTGTAGTCGGCCACTAATTGTGTGTGCTACATTTTGCCTGAGTTGAGATGCACAGGCACAAATTATGAGGTTTTCCAAGTGCATTTGGTCCACTGTGGCTACAGTTTGAATATAAAACACTGCAGAAGTGCAGTGTTGTTTTTTTTTCTTGTTTGTTTGTTTGTTTTGGTTTTGTTTATTATTATTTTCAAGAAAGAAGAAAGGTCTGGGGTGACTTATGTTGAAGATCCAGTATTAGCCAACACTTTATACCTCTCTTTTCTGCCTGTAAATTGGAGATACCATACCATATCAACTTCTAAGGGCTCAGAAGATAAAGTTGTTACTGTTGTAAAGCAGACACTCAGTGGCTAAATAACGGAAAAGATGATGAAGAAACTGGTAGCAAAGAGAGCCAAGCAGTGAGCACAGCCCATTTTGTGCACTGGCTTAGTTTGTGTAAACACCCTTACTTTTGGCATTCTCCAGCTTCTTGCTGCTTCGCTTCACAGCCTTAACATTTAAAAGGTATTCTCAAAGCTTACTTCCTAGCTTATAAATACCACACTAAACCCCCAGGAAATTCTAACGTATTGAACCACAACACTTCTCATGTGAGTCATGGAGTTGTTGGGACCTCAAACTGCAGCGCAGGCTCTTGCTGTGGGAGCTATGCAGCATGCTGATGGCTCACCAGCGTATGGCCCAGGCGCTGGGGAGCAGAGAAAGAAATTGCTTCCATCGATGAGTATTCATCAGCATGTTGCAGAGTTTTGAGCTGTTGCTGAGAAAGCCCTGCAGCCAGGAGGGAATACTCACTGCAGGAAAAGTCTCTAGAGAGGAACATCTTTAATGTCATAATTTCCCAGTTGATTTTGAATCTGGTTTAAGCCATTGCTGTTGAAGGAAGTGAAGCAGTCCTGCCTTCACCCACCACAGATGCTTGTTCCCCTCCTCGCTCCTGTGTGCTGGCCCTGCAGTGGCACACTGAGTGTGTGATGGCATCATCATGAGTAGGGAGTATGTTTTCTGCTGGGCTGGCTGGTTCTCTGGTGCTGTACTCCTGCTGTTGCTGGAGCAGGTGGTGTTGGCAGCCTAGGAGGGACAGCACAGAGTCAGCGTTGTCTCAAGCATCTTGCTTGAACTCATCGTGAAACTATGTTGGAAATCTCTATTTGCCATGTGTAAGCAGCAGGCTTTTCTAAGCTTCTTGAATTGTCCAAAGACAGGTATAGATTTTCATAAGGTTGACAGAAGGTTCATTCCTTAATTCTGTTTTCTTTGCTTTTCCCTCCAGAACCCACTTCTGCTGTTAAATTTCAAAACTGGGAAGTGATGGAGGTTTTTAATGGATGCCTTTAAGAATTTTAGTGTGCTAGCAACCAGCAGGAAACTGAACTGGTTTCACTTGACACCTCAGTGAAAAGTAAAATAAAACAGTCCCTCTAAAATTGCACATAGAACTTTCATTCAGAATAAACAAAATTTGGCTGAGATGGAAGTAACTAAAAAGAGGTCCAGAAAACCAAACCTGATTGTAGCTGGTACTGTCAGCTTTGAATATATATTTATAGTTTTCCACACATGCCTGCTAAATATTAAGAGAAGTAAATGGGGCCAATGTGGAGAGAGTCTGCTGGATGCAGACAGTGGCAAAATTAAGTGCTTTCAGACGGAATTAAAATAACATGAGGAACAGTGATAAAATAATGGGATTCCAGCTAACAGGTTGCAAAGAAATGCCTGCAAGAATATTGATGGAAAAAAAAAGAGTGGAGGAAGTAGCTGTTTTCTTGATAGCAGAAAACAAAAAACTGTATTTTTAATGGAATATAAACCCCTTACAGTTGCAGTTAGAATCAGGCTGAAGTTGGAAGAAATCGGTGAAGGGTAAGGTTAAAAGAATTTAACACATACAGGAAAAGAAAAGCAGCAATGACTCAAATAATCATGGAATCATTTAGGTTGGAAAAGACCTTTGAGATCATCAGGCCCAACCATTAACCTAGTGCTGCCAAGTCCACAACAATATATGCCAATACATTAACTGAAAAAGGTATTTAAAAAAAATATGCAAATTAAGATCACATAAAATGAAACTGCTATGCAACACTAGCAGTTTAGAGATAATGTATCTTATGAAAGTCTAACACTTAATTATGGAAGATGAAATACAAAGCATGAAAATCAGAACTGAACAGTGAACTGGAGCTTGAAAGCTATGTTTAAGCCAGGTAGATTGCGTTCAGAATACAATGAATTGGAAACAGCTCAAATCTGTAATTTTGCCTCACCTTTACATCCTGTATCTTCTTTATTGCTAATAGACTGTGGAGTAAGAAGTGCTACAGAATTTGGCATTTGCTGAAGCGTGAACTCCAGAGTTTTAGGAAGGTCCTGGAAAAAAAAATACAGCTGTGAAAGGAAAAACAAAAAGTAAGATTTCAGCAGTTGCTCCTTCAAACATTTCTGTTGAAGCAGGCAGTTGGCTCTGGGATGAAACTGAGTCCAGTTTTTTGAGCCCAGGAACAATGGCATTTTGTAAGAGTCCAGCTTTCTTATGAGCGTTTAGAAGAATATGACTTTTTGGTTGGTTAGTTTTTTAAATGCTTGTATCTCAGAACAGATTTTGGTTTGCTGTGAGTGTATATGCAAGGTATATAAGTAATTGTTTTAATGTGTGTGTGTGGTGTATGTGGTGTGAACTTACTTAAAAAAACAACCATAAAAACCAAACAAGTAAAAAGAAACAACAGCCACTTCTAATATGTAATCTTTAGAAATGAACACATAAATAGCAAAATAGAGTCATAGAATAGTTAGGGTTGGAAAGGACCTTAAGATCATCTAGTTCCAACCCCCCTGCCTTAGGCAGGGACACCTCACACTAAACCATGTCACGCAAGGCTCTGTCCAACCTGGCCTTGAACACTGCCAGGGATGGAGCACTCACAACTTCCTTGGGCAACCCATTCCAGT
>JBCJKH010057381.1:24903-42211 GCA_039877255.1 Loriculus beryllinus | reverse complement strand
GGACTTTCTGAGTCTCATGCTCTGCCAGGGAGGAGAGGAAGCCGGGAAGGAGCAGAGACAAGACACCTGACCCAAACAAGCCAAAGAGGTATTCCATACCACAGCACGTCATGCTCAGTATATAAACTGAGGGGAGTTACCCGGAAGGGCTAGATAGCTGCTTGGGTCAGGCTGGGTATCGGTTGGCTGGTGGTGAGCAGTTGTATTCTCCTCCCTTGTTATTTCCCTTATCATTATTATTATTGGTGGTAGCAGTAGTGATTTGTGTTATACCTGAGTTACCAGACTGCTTGTATCTCAACCTGTGGGAATTTCCATTCTCCTCTCCATCCCTTCAGGAGCGGGAGGAGGAAGAAGGGGGGGAGTGAGCAAGCAGCTGGGCTTAAACCATGACATAGATACATACAGATTTCCATGCTATTACACGTATACATTTGCCAGTGCATTAAAAACAGATTAAAGCATAACCACTAGGCTCCCGTTAGTTCACAAAAATAGTTTAAGGCAAAAATCCATGTATAGCATCCAATAATGATATAATCTAGTTTTCCTGAACACTCATCACTGACACACCCCAAAAGGTTTTACAAATACACCAAGAATACTGCAACAACTTCACAGATAAGGAAGCTGGGTCATGGAGAAACAAACAGACCTGTCAAACACTCCCGTTCCCAGCAGCTATATAGCTGGAAAAGACTGGTCCATCTTATCCAAAGTTCAATACTTTGGCCTCCAACTCACCTCACACATCAGACAGATTTAAATAGATCCCACATGAAAGTATCATAAACCCACCCTCATACAGAAGAGTTTAGTGGGAACACAGACCTATCCTTCTCTCCCACTGCCAGTCATTCCACCTGATGTCTGACGAGATATAATGGCACTTTACTGGGTATATCTGAAGAAACAAACTCAAGAGTCCTTTAAAGTGAGCTAGTGGAATTAATGTGCATAGCAATTTTCAGGCAAGGAAACAGGGATGAAACTCTCTCCTTCACAGCAGACTTGAAGGTATAGAAGACAGGGCCCAGGAGGCCAGGGCCTTGCAGATCAGCTTGCTAACAACTTCTGTAGCTTTTTTAATTTTTCTATGGATTTCTGCAAATTATTTTTTCATATTTAAGGAAAAGTTGCAGTAGAGTTGGTTTGTACTTCATCTGATAACATACAACATAATTGAGTATAAACTTCCTAGACTATCAGTCATCCAAAGGCTAGTCCTCCTCCCTACCACAGTGACAATTACTGTCACCTGGACAGGAAAAGCACCAAGCACAGGGTCGTGCTTCTCAGCTGTAAGTGGTCCTCAATGCCATATCCACCTCACTACTGCTGGGTAAAGGTGAGTCTCCCCTTTTACCTCCTCCTCAGAGCAGCAGGTCATGACTCCTCTACATTGCGTGTCCTTTGCTAGCCAGGAGCCAATATCCCCAAAAGACAAAAGAAAGAACAAAAGGTAAAAAAATGCTAGTGATTTAACTGTGATTTTGTTAATGAAACCAGAACTGCTGGCTGCTACCCTAGTTCTCCAGGCAAGAAATAATAATGGTACTTCCTCTAGTACACTATTCTGTACTCTGTACTAATTCTGTGCTAATTCCTGACGTAATTGTAAGTTAAGAGCAGTAACATGCTTTGGAGGCATGGAGTTCCACAAGCACTGCTAGCTATATCAGTTTCCACAAGCCTTTATACAGATATCACTCTATGTTGTTTCCATGCCTAGGTCAATTAGAACCAAGTCATTAACTTCAGATATCCTAATGCAACACTGAATTCAATTTGGCCAGCAAAGCTAGAGTTATATGGGCAACAGCATACTTCCTGCATTTATGCATTACTTCAATACATATTTTGTGGTTATTTCCTGAAATAGAAACACCATTAGCTGTTTGCTAAGCTCTATCATAGGTATCTACAACTGAAAAACAACAACCAAAAAAACCACCAAACTAGTTCTTCACAGTTAGACCTACATGAAAGCAACCACATGAAAACAAGGAAGGAAGGAGAGGACAGAACAATTAAAAGCCAAATGCAGTAAGTCAAATCCAGCTTTTAAAAGGTAGAACACAACAGCACCCAAGCACTCTACATGAATACTAACTCAGTGTCATATCCAAGAAATCAGCCGTTCCCTTTACCCAGATAATGAAATACAGTACTTGCAAATGAACAAACTGGAAAAGCTTATTAAGATACTAAAGGAGTAATCCCAGTGCAAAGCTCAACCTTAAAAAGGGCAAGCCAAGAAATTATGGCTGTTTTGATGACATCAGAAAGGAAGTATGCGTTCATCCTTTTTATTCCAAACAGTTTTATAGCCACCTACAAGTTTCAGTAGCATAAACCTTAAACACAATATAACCATGGTTTGAAGGTGGGCAGGAAAGGGAGGAGGGGCAATAAAAAAATAAGGACAGAGAAAATAAGCAAAGAGATTGTTCCAGATTCATTTATATGATCTTTTCACACGGTGGGCAATTCCTGCCTCTGCTATCTGGACAAGAGAAAAGAAACATGGCCAAGATTCCTGTTTAAAGAGCAACACTAAAAATTAGCATGATTTGCAAATGAAGCGTAGAAAGGTTAAAACAAAAAATCAGTTATGTATGAAAAAGAACTAAATAAGTAACTAATTAAGATTTTCCATGTCATTTGATTAACAAGAACTCCTTGATATTTCTTCAGGATGTAGTACTGAGTATTTTTATTTTGATTCACAAAATTAATAACATTTACTGCACAGGGTAAATTTTATTTTTTGTAAGGGATCAAAGACAAAGCAACTGAATGTCTCAAAGTATTCAAACTCCGGTTTTTTCAATGTCCTGGCCTTTCAGCTAACCTTCTCAATAAAGATAAGTTCTACCCAGTGTGCCTATGTAGTAATAGTACACATCTTGCAGAGGAATATACGAGGCTGTGTAAATAATTATATGAAAGGTTGCCACAAATAGAGCCTTAGCATTCTTACATCTCATAAGAAAAAGCTTTGAACCTATTCTAGATTAACTCCTAAAATACCATTAAACTGTACTTCTACTTATCAACAGTTGTAGAAAAAGAAACAGCACTACCAGCAGCTCAAATAAAGTCCACAACAGTATTTCCAACACCAGCAAACTAAGGTTAATACTACTTCCACATGAAAAAGCTCTGAATGCAGCAGTCTTGTTTTAAACAGTTATAGGATGCTGTAGTCATACTACGGATAGTCATCTATTTGTTTTCTCTGAACAAATGTTAGCATGAAACTCAGCCCATCATGAGTATATCACATGCCTTTCTTAGGAAGGGTGGGATGAGAAAGGAGGCCGAAGTCATGTTGCCTAGCTGAGTGCCTAAGTGGCAGAATACCCTACAAAAGAAAAGCCATTTCTGAAATGGAAAGGACCAAGAGCCCAGAAGAACAAGATTTGCTGGCATGGTAAGAAATGGATCTATTGGTCAGGCAACAACTGCAGAGGCAGCCATTGCCCGCACCATGCACCACCTCATGCGCAGATCACAGTGTTGCTAGAGGATACAGTAATAGGCAGCCTGGCACTTGGATGCTTTCTTTCCGTACACTATATCACCAGTTCTGCCTTTGTCCTTCCCTATCCATGGCAGAAGCAAATAACCTCACCTGGTAATAAAACTCAAGTCTCTGTTTAAAGCACTGAAAAGACTCCAGCAAGGAAAAAAAAAAACCGCTCAAGAATACTTGTCTACCATATTAGAGTTGAAAATTAATATTGTATGAATATGGTACCAGTAGGTACCCATTCTGCAGGAAAATAAAAGCTAGCCATATTAACAAATCAGACTTATTTAGGTATTTCCCCGGGTCAGCTGTTTTCAACTTGTGAATTAGTGATCCTGAGGAGCTGTAAACCACTTCCAAGGGGTGTATGACAGGGAAGAAAGAAAAGCAAGCCTCCTGGAAGGAGGTCTGAATTCACCCCCCAGGGAGGCTCCTATTGCCAGAAACAAGTCTGGGGATCTAGGCAGCAAAGACATGGGAGAAGTATGGATACAGTAGCTCAGACAAAACTGAGCTACCATAGCAGTACTGGAACTATTTGGTGCGGACCAAACCTTGCCTGATACAAGGAAGAGTCCATATGTTCAGGAGCAGTAACTCCAAGAGAAACATTTTGACCAGCATACCAGAATACTGTTTTGCTTTGGCTTTTCATCAACATCCAGGAACGTATTTTCAACTTATTTCCGTTTTCAGGCTAGACTACTGTGACAGATTTGCCCCAGGAAGACTTTTCTATGTACCAGGATCATTTTTAACAGTTTAAGAATTAAAGGAAAGATGAAAAAAGTTGTTAAGTCCTACTTTGACATTAAATTTAATCTTAGTCCACCTGTCTTTTGGCTTTACATTGATACATGTAAGTAATAGCCACAGGTGCAATCATTTCCCAGTTGCATTGACCTATACCACATACAACATCTATCTCGTTCCTGGCCTAACAGTTGATACAAGTCACCCTTCAGAGGTGAAGCTGCTTCCTTTGGCTCTTTCTAAAACGCTAAAGGTATTAGTGTCGCTTTACTCAGGGCAAACAGTAATAGGACAAAGGCACAGCGTGAGAATGGTCTCTAAAATTCACTGTCATGCACCCACCCAGAAACCCGAGGTGAAACTCAAATGTCCGGGTAAACTGTGATAGTAAAACCACCTGAGGGGAAGTGGGGAGTAGAGCTGATTTCAGCATTCAAAACTTTGGCCCTGTAGTTTCAATGCTAGAGCTCCTGTGAGAAGGCACTCTATCAACAAAGTTACTCCTCCAAAATTACTTGACAAGTTGGGACAATGATAATCACAAATCAGTGCTTTTCCAAGGAACACAACGAAGAGCCCCCAGAACCAGATGCTATCCATCCTGTGTGGCCAACTGCTCACGCCGTGACCTTGACAAAGCTGCCTAATCTCGCAGCGTTTCGTCTCCTTCCACCACGACGCAAGAAATGGGACAACCTCCATCTCCAGAAGTGGGCCAGCGCTGGCGTGCGTACAGCACCGCGCACCTTTCCTCGCGTACCTCCTGGAACCGCGTTGTTCACTGCACAATACCCGTTCACCTCTCCTGCGCTAGTGCGCAGCTCCCACCTTACTTTGCCCACCGCTCCGCGGGGAACCACAACTTTTTAGCGTTCATCTACCAGTTGAGAAACCAGCTTTGGAAAGGGAGCAACCGGGCAAAGCACAGGGAAACGCCGCAGAAAGAATTTAGTAGCCCCCGGGATTTTATCCACTCGCACCTCGTCTCGCTCTCGGGAGACGACGACATACGTGTCCCGTCCTCCCCACTTCTCCCAGCCCGTATGTGGGACGGCGATTTTCAGGTGTGCCCGGGGTCTCTCCGCTCTCCCCCAAAGTAAACTTCCATAATCAAAAGCCAAAAACCACAGGCGCCATTCGGAGCGGCCTGGCCGGATACCGCTCCCCCTCCTGCACAGGGAGACTGTGCTCCCCAGCCTGTGGGAGCCGACTGGTCCCGGAGGAAGAGTCTGTGTGAGGCGAAGGGGCCACGGAGGAGAGCACCGCGCTTACCTGGGGCTGCCCTTGCCGGAGCGAAGCCTAGGAGGGACGGAACGCGGTGCACCGAGCCGGGAGCAGCCGGCGCTGCCGGGGAGGAGTTAGCCGACGGGGGGAGCGGCAGGGAAAGGGCAGGTGCCTCCAGGTGGATGCGTCGCCCGGCCCCTTCCTTCCATCGCCGGGGAGGAGGAGGGCACTGCCCGCAGGAGGACGGCGCCCAACAGCCCCCTAGGGAGCCCAGCCGTGTGACAACCGTTTGTGCCCGGTGGGAGCCGGCGGCCGTCCCCATTCAGACGGCAGATGGACGGCGGATCCCCGTTCCCTCTTCCTTCCTCTTTCCCCTCCATGGTCTGTAAAACGAGTAAGCCGGACGGAAGCTAAGGGACCGCCGGGAAGGGCCTGCAGTCCCCCTTGGCCGCGGCAGCCCAGGGGCGCGGCGGTGATGATGCCTCCCCTTGCGAGCCCCGCTCCGGGGTTGACGTGTCCCGGGTTTTGCGGTTTCTACTCTAGCCTAAGGGGGCTGTGGTGGGGGGCCTGTGCCTTTTTGGTTTTTGGACCTTCTGCATCAACCTGTCTTCCCTACGTTTCAGGGTGCTGTATGCAAATAGGAAGCAATAAGGCTTCCCTGAACAGGGCAGGTCAAGAGCTGATAAAGATTTCTTATAAAGCAGCTTGCTTGGCTGGATGTTTCTTTTTTTCTTCTGCCTTTTAGGCCGTTTAATAAAGAGGCACTCTGGAAAATCACTGCAATCTCAATGGTCACATTACTTACAGTGCTCTAATGACTTGCGGTAACTCCCCTGTAAAGCAGATCTACACATGAGTGAGTTTTGTCTTGCCAAAGCTGAGCTCCAGTAAAAAAAAACAAAAATCCACTTATATCCCAAAATCTCAGAGTATGACTGGAAAAGTGCATAGGTGTTTGAAGAAATTCCACTCACTTTTAATAAAAGTGCCATGTTAGCTACAGTATTGCTGCATGCTAATCTGAACATCTCTGTTTGGAGACTACAGATAAGGCACAGTACACAGGTTTGGCATGATAAGTGTTTGGGGTTTGTTTATATTTCCAAATGCATATCAAGGAATTACATCAAGTACACCAAGAAGCTAAGCTCATACGTTCAGTATTTTTCCAGCTTTATGTGTTTATTCAAAGAGAACTCTATGTATCTTCATACCCTTTAGAATAAAAAACATAAGCAGTATTGAAACATCCTGAAACTTTAGCTTAGTCTTTTCAGCTGAACCTTTTTGTAGGGCTATTTCTTCTCATGCTCTCCTACAAGGAATCAGTAAGATTCAATAATTTTTCCAGCATGGATTCAGTTGCAGGAATTTGACCTCAAATTTCACCTGAAGTAAAACATGAAATTGTCCCAAGTCAGAAACAAAATATACAGTGGTGTCACTTTCTGTAGTTCTCTACTATGTCCATCTCTATGGCATGTCCTTGTCTTTAACCTACAGTAACTCTTTTGGTGGCCTTCAGAGCTTAGAAGCATTTTAGGTTTGAAGCAGGCGAGTTGTAAGATTTCTCTGTTCATTTTCCTTACCAAGATGGAAACAGCCCTATAATTTGTCACTTGGCATCATGTCCACAAGGAGAGATGACCACATCTCTCAAGGGAAGTCCCCCAAGATTTATTCTGCTCTGCAGTTGAACCTGAATATTTCTCTCCTTTGGAAATTCACATCTTTTTTTTTCTTCAAAAGTCATTTGGAAGCTCTGTAGTGCTGTAGTGATGATGTCTATTTCCTCTCTCAAGACAAAGCTCATCTTTTAAGCTGAAGAATATTCTGGATCTTCCTTTGGATTTCTCCAAATGTCTTGCACAATGGCTACGGGTAAGGAGAAAGGGAGATGTAAAATACATAAGCTGGTTCCTCTGTAACTTGATGTTGTCTATTTGTAGCCACTTTTAAGGTACTACATAAATTCAGCTGTTAAAACCAAAACTGGGGAGGACACAGTAACAGGTAACAAATACGTTGTGCTGAAATGCGGTGTGCTCCTCTACCAGAGAAGTTTCAAACTCTTTAAGAGGATTCACATTGCTTTTTGCATTAGAAAACGATAACAGACCTGCCGTAGGGGGGATTCAGTGCAGCTCCATTAGAAAGAATGGCCCTCTACTTACTCACAGACTTGAAGATCCGGGCATAAGCCAGCAGCTCGTTGATTACCGCTGTTAACACCTTTTCTTCTCAGAGAGGGCCGAGCCCGTCAGTGAAATTCCCACCCTCTTTCCCCCAATTCGTCCCTTCCTCCGGGCTGGTATCTGGGTTACCAGAAAGTTGGTCTCTCAGATCTCTAACGTGCTAAACGCTTTTTTTTCTTTTTCTTTTTTTTTTTTTTTTTTATTGGGTTAATATTCTCCAAGGTTAACTCAGTTTGCTAACAAAGGTCAAAGGAATAGGAGAGCTGGAGCAATGGAAGCGGTGAGGTGGAGGTGGGGAGGGGGACACTGCCTCCTCTTGGCAGCAGAAGCTGTTAGGTCTGTTCAGCTTGTCTTTTCTAGTGGGTGGCTGAGCTCGTGGCCCTGTAAATCTCTTCCCAAATAGTTGTCTGTGTGTATTCTTATGTATTCATTATGCTTTTGCACAGCAGGGTGCTCACTGTTCCTTATACTAGTGGATTACAAGCAACCTTTACAGGAGAGATCTGGGCAGGGTTTAGTTTTTCAGGGTGGCTGCGTGCACTGGGAGCAGCAGGTTAGTCCTCTAGAAGAGAGACTTTCTCTTGCTGAGGACCGCAGAGTTTGCTGCCCAGAATACCAGGTGTCTGAGAGCTTCAACATGGCCCAGCCTAACACTGCTCATCTCCACACTGCAAACACCTTTCTCTCACTTAAAATTAACAGTTAAATGTTTGGTGACTTCCTCCTCCATATTTATGCACATGGGGGGCAGAGGAAGGATGTTTGGATGTTTTGTTTTTTACAGGAGTACAAGCAAATGTTTCTAGAGATCCATGCTAAGCATCTGCGTTTCAGCATGTAAAATAAACTGAACTTACATAAGTATCTGATATCACCTGCCATTGTACATCCTACTACATGGTACCATTCTTGGTACATGGCTTCCTATGACACCTCCTTTATACTTTAAGGTAGCTCTGCCTAGCCATTAATCGTAACTCACTTTGTTTCTGCAGCACTTTGTCATAGCAGTTCTTTTCCTACTCTGTTAATACTGAACATGTCCTTTGCTCCATTGTCTTTCCTACTTCTAAAGTTTTTCCTGTGTTCCTAGTGTCTATTCAAAACCTCAGGGGAGTCACTGGCCACTCAAAACATAAGGTCACTCCAAACCCAGCCTGCAGGGTTCTCACTGAAAGCATGCCACATGACCTTGCCCTTGCCACTTTCAACTACAGCACAAGACTTCCTTTCACTACACCAATAGTAGTGAAATTAAGGAAGACTAGGATTAAGGTATCTCAAGGGAAATTCGGTGCTAAAGCCCTCAACTGGAAAAAAAAAACAACCAAAACCACCAAGCAACCCACAAACGTTCAGATGAGGAATTGGTTCACCCAGCTCAACAGCTCCTTCATGTGCACAACTCAGCTTTAAGCACCAGGTACCACCATATGGCCTACAGTGGTGGAGTCCTCTTATATGCATTTTTTTTTCACCTGTGCTATGAGAGAGAGCTCTGTGGTTGACACTTTATGACATATGCTGTCGCGACACACGGGGTACGGACAACGCAGAGACAATCAATGTGATCAAGCGAATGCCATTTTATTAAGCAAAGTGTTGATCTTACACAGAGATTCTTAGTACAGCTACACAGACTTGGCAATTGTTAATTGGGCACCTTAAACCTAAACAATGATGTGACTGGATAACGCTGTCCTGGGAACTTGCTTCTCAGCTCTCTTTCTCTCGCTGATTTCCCTGTCCTTGCAGGTGGTGTTTTCTTTACTCCCCTAATTTCACAGCCCCAGTTTATCTCGTTCTCTTACAATCTGCCCATCACTAAGGCCTCTGGATTGCTCACAAAATGTCCGTTGTCACACAGCCAGTCCACAAATCCCTCTTTTTGTGTTTGAGCAATCCAGACAGATGTCAAATTTTTCTTAACCACAGATGTTATACATCGCAAAATACAATCTGCTACAAACTAAACCAGAACACACAATATAGTCAAACCTTGTACAATCAAATCCTTAAGCCATCTAGAAATTCCCATCCTTAAAGGAGTTTTGTTAACCAATCCAGCCCATCATTTGTGTGAGATGTTTGACCCTCTCTTTTAGTACAAAGCATTTACACTTTTTATACCGTTGTCTGCACCTGCTTACAACAGTTTGCCATATTATAATTGGGTAAATATATAATAACTAGCTATATTAGTTCAATACACAGAAACCAGCTATGATTGGTTAAATTAAGTGTATGAGAACCTAGCCTTTAAAGCTTGCTAACAGTTCACTATTGTGTTTTATCATATTCCAGTTTCTTCTCATCTTGCTTGTACTGTTGTTTTTTCTTCTTTACCCATGGCCTTCCTCATCCCCGATTCATGTCGAGTTCCACGTAGGCCCTTGCTAACCTGGGAACATGGCTGGTTTTTGTTAAAAATCCATTCGCATCTCCCCCTTTTGGTTTTTGCACAAGCCAAACACGCTTTGTAGCATTTATAACCATGCGTTGGATACATTGTAACAAACAAGGTACTGTAAGGATAATGGCAAAAGGGCAAGAAACTAAGAATAATAACCATGCCCCTTTTTTTTTTTTTTTGCTTTAGGTGGCCCTACTTGAGCAGCGGATTTGGACTAGGTCATATCTCCTGCATACACCAATCACAGGCTGCTGGGCCTGCCCTTTTTTTTTTTTTTCTGGATGGCTCTATGATAGCAGGGGAGGCCATCCCTCACATCAAGGTCTAGCATGGCATGTGTCCCCACCGCTCCACACCTGCTGGGTTACAGCCAGCAGCAGAGCTAAAGGTTCTTCTTGGTGGCAAACACAGAGGCCAACCCAGTCTTGTCCTTGACTGTGGTAGCAGGCATTTGGTCAACCTTAGTCCTTGCACTTTGTTGTCAATGCAGAGTTTCACCTGTTTCATCCAGTAATAAGTCATTACTATGGCAAAGCATATACAGATTTACATTAGCAGAGTAACTATTACAGAGTGCAGCAGCATGTTAAAGATGCTGATGGCAGAGAGGGATTAATCTAAGAAAATTTTTTCTGTGGAGTTCTTCCACTCTCTTAATTTGTTCCATTACCTGCTTTGTAACATTACCATCGTATCAGAATCTTTCTAGCTTTTGCTTTAGCATTTTCTAGCAGCTGCTGCAAACTTGCATGCTCTGGCATCTCTTTTGCAAATGACAAATACAATACAAGGTGTAGTTTCTTATTAGCAACTGGCTAGTAAATACGCATGCTTTTATACAGTAAATCACAGTTCCTGATAACAGCTATTTTTCAGGCACACATATTCAAGTTGTCACTTTTCAGTTGCCCCGAAGTGATGTTTTGCAATCATTTGCTTTTCTCTCCCTCTATCTCATTCTGCTTGGGGTATTCTCGGTCAGCTCCTGTAGCTGAGGCGTTGGATTCTTTTACTAGTCTGTCCGGTTCATGGTAAGGCTTGACAAACTGTGCAGGCAGTTGCCATCGACCTGTAGGCAGGAGGACAGAAATATACCCCCTTTCTCGGGTTATCAATTCTTGAGGAAAAGACAAGCTCTTCTCAGCTGCTCAGCCGAAAAAAACCAAAATTAAAGTTGGATTCAAATGGAATTCTGGAGAGAATGAGAGGTGCGAGAGCAATGTAGGTAGCACCGTTTTAAGCTCTCTGTGTACTGAACATGTCCAGAACTTTATTTCTCCCCTGGTCCACTTGTCTACGGAAACACAGTTCAAAAGTTCCTGTTCTACACTGCTGCTCAGCCGAGGAAACCAAAATTCAAGTTGGATTCAAATGGAATTCTGGAGGGAAGGAGAGCTGCGAGAGCAATGTGGGTAGCACCTTTTTAAAGCTCTCTGTGTAGTGAACATGTCCAGCACTCTATTTCTCCCCTGCTTCTTTCACTGTTTGAACAGAGTTCAAACGTTCGTGCTCTACACTGCTGCTCTGCCGAGAAAAGCAAAATTAAAGTTGGATTCAAATGGAATTCTGGAGAGAAGGAGAGGTGCGAGAGCAATGTGGGTAGCACCGTTTTAAAGCTCTCTGTGTACTGAACATGTCCAGCACTTTATTTCCCCCTGCTTCTTTCACTGTTTGAACAGACTTCAAAACTTTGAGCTCTACACTGCTGCTTGGCCGGGAAGAACAACAAAGAAGTTAGATTAAAATGGACTTCTGATGGGAATGAGGAGAGCGAGAGCAATGTGGGTAGCACCGTTTTGAAGCTCCCTGTGTACTGAACATGTCCAGCACATTATTTCACCACCTGGTTCTCTTGTCTGTGGAACAGATTTCAAACGTATGTGCTCTACACTGCTGCTCTGCCAAGAAAACCAGAACTAAAGTTGGATTAAAATGGACTTCTGCTGGGAATGAGGAGAGCGAGAGCAATGTGGGTAGCACAGTTTTAAAGCTCTCTGTGTACTGAACATGTCCAGCACTTTATTTCTGCCCAGGTTATTTCACTGTTTGAACAGAGTTCAAAACTTCGTGCTCTACACTGCTGCCCTGCCAGGAAAAACAAAAAAAGAAGTCCGATTAAAATGGACTTCTGCTGGGAAAGAGGAGAGCGAGAGCAATGTGGGTTGCACCGTTTTAAAGGTCCCTGAGTACTGAACATTTCCAGCGCTTTATTTCTCACTTGGTTATCATGTCTGTGGTAACAGAGTTCAAAACTTCGTGCTCTACACTGCTGCTCTGCCGAGAAATCCAAAATTAAAGTTGGAGTCAAATGGAATTCTGGAGAGAATGAGAGGTGCGAGAGCAATGTGGGTAGCACAGTTTTGAAGCTCTCTGTGTACTGAACATATCCAGCACTTTATTTTGCCCCTGGTCCACTTGTCTGTGGGAACAGAGTTCAAATGTTTGTGCTCTACACTGCTGCTCTGCCGAGAAAACCAAAATTAAAGTTGGATTCAAACGGAATTCTGGAGAGAATGGGAGGTGCGAGAGCAATGTGGGTAGCACAGTTTTGAAGCTCTGTGTGTACTGAACATATCCAGCATTTTATTTCGCCCCTGGTAATTTCACTGTTTGAACAGAGTTCAAACGTTCGTGCTCTACACTGCTGCTCAGCCGAGAAAACCAAAATTCAAGTTGGATTCAAATGGAATTCTGGAGAGAATGAGAGGTGCGAGATCAATGTGGGTAGCACCGTTTTAAAGCTCTCTGTGTACTGAACATGTGCAGCACTATATTTCTCTCCTGGTTCTTTAACTCTTTGAACAGCGTTCAAAACCTCGTGCTCTACACTGCGGCTCTGCCGAATAAACCAAAATTAAAGTTGGATTCAAATGGAGTTCTGGAGACAATGAGAGGTGGGAGATCAATGTGGGTTGTACCGTTTTAAAGCTTTCTGTGCACGGAACATGTCCAGCACTTCATTTCTCCCCTGGTTCTTTCACTGTTTGAAGAGAGTTCAAAACCTCGCAAACTGCACTGCTGCTCAGCCGAGAAAACCAATGTTAATGTTGGATTCAAATGGAATTCTGAAGAGAATGAGAGGTGCAAGAGCAATGTGGGTAGGACCGTTCTGAAGCTCTCTGTGCACTGAACATGTCCAGCACTTTATTTCTCCCCTGGTTCCTTCACTATTTGAACAGAGTTCAAACGTTTGTGCTCTACACTGCTACTCAGCCGAGAAAACCAAAATTCAAGTTGGACTGAAATAGAATTCTGGAGAGAATGAGAGGTGCGAGATCAATGTGGGTAGCACTTTGTTAAAGCTCTCTGTGTGCTGAACATGTCCAGCACTTTATTTGTCTACTGGTTCTTTCACTGTTTGAACAGAGTTCAAAACTTCGTGCTCTACACTGCTGCTCAGCCGAGAAAACCAAAATTCAAGTTGGATTCAAATGGAGTTCTGGAGAGAATGAGAGGTGTGACAGCAATGTGGGTAGCACCGTTTTAAAGCTGTCTGTGTACTGAACATGTCCAGCACTTTATTTCTCCCCTGGTTCTTTAACTGTTAGAACAGAGTTCAAAGGTTCGTGCTCTGCTCTGCTGCTCAGCTGAGAAAACCAAATTCAAGTTGGATTCAAATGGAATTCTGGAGAGAATGAGAAGTGCGACAGCAATTTGGATAGCACTGTTTTGAAGCTCTCTGTGTACTGAACATATCCAGCACTTTATTTCTCCCCTGGTTCTTTCACTACTTGAACAGACTTCAAAACCTCGTGCTCTACACTGCTGCTCAGCCGAGAAAACCAAAATTCAAGTTGGATTCAAATGGAATTCTGCAGAGAATGAGAAGTGCGAGATCAATGTGGGTAGCACTGTTCTAAAGCTCTGTGTGTACTGAACATGTCCAGCACTTTATTTCTCTCCTGGTTCTTTAACAGTTTGAAGAGTGTTGAAAACCTCATGCTCTACACTTCTGCTCAGCCAAGAAAACCAAAATAAAAGTTTGATTCAAATGGAGTTCTGGAGAGAATGAGAGGTGCGAGATCAATGTGGGTAGCACCGTTTTAAAGCTCTCTGTATACTAAACATGTCCAGCACTTTATTTCTCCCCTGGTTCTTTCACTGTTTGAACAGACTTCAAAACCTCGTGCTCTACACTGCTGCTCAGCTGAGAAAAGCAAAATTCAAGTTGGATTCAAATTTAATTCTGGAGAGAATGAGAGGTGCGAGAGCAATGTGGGTAGGACCGTTTTGAAGCTCTCTGCGTACTGAACATATACAGCACTTTATTTCTCTCCTGGTTCTTTCAATGCTTGAACAGAGTTCAAAAACTTGTGCTCTACTCTGCTCCTCAGACGAGAAAAGCAAAATTAATGTAGGATTCAAATGGAATTCTGGAGAGAATGAGAGGTGCGACAGCAATGTGGGTAGCACCGTTTTGAAGCTCTCTGTGTACTGAACATGTCCAGCACTTTATTTCTCCCCTGGTTTTTTTCATTATTTGAACAGGGTTCAAACGTTCGTGCTCTACTCTGCTGCTCAGCCGAGAAAACCAAA
The DNA here is from genome assembly GCA_039877255.1 of Loriculus beryllinus. Lineage (NCBI taxonomy): Eukaryota > Metazoa > Chordata > Aves > Psittaciformes > Psittacidae > Loriculus > Loriculus beryllinus. Next base: position 27,555 of record JBCJKH010057381.1, on the reverse strand, counting down.
ATTAAAGTTGGATTCAAATGGAGTTCTGGAGAGAATGAGAGGTGCGAAATCAATGTGGGTAGCTCTTTTTTAAAGCTCTCTGTGTACTGAACATGTCCAGCACTTTATTTCTCCCCTGGTTCTTTCACTATTTGAACAGAGTTCAAACGTTCGTGCTCTTCTCTGCTTCTCAGCCGGGAAATCGAAAATTCAAGTTGGACTCAAATAGAATTCTGGAGAGAATGAGAGGTGCGAGAGCAATGTGGATAGCACCGTTATAAAGCTCTCTGTGTACTGAACATGTCCAACACATTATTTTTCTCCTGGTTCTTTCACTGTTTGAACAGAGTTCCAAAACTCGTGTTCTACACTGCTGCTCAGCCAAGAAAACCAAAATTAATGTTGGATTCAAATGGAATTCTGCAGAGAATGAGAGGTGCGAGAGCAATGTGGGTAGCACTGTTTTAAAGCTCTCTGTGTACTGAAAATGTCAAGCACTATATTTCTCTCCTGGTTCGTTCACTCTTCGAACAGAGTTCAAAGGTTCGAGCACTACTCTGCTGCTCAGCTGAGAAAACGAAATTGAAGTTGGATTCAAACAGAATTCTGGAGAGAATGAGAGGTCGGACAGCAATGTGGATAGCACCGTTTTGAAGCTCTCTGTGTACTGAACATGTCCAGCACTTTATTTCTCCCCTGGTTCTTTAACTGTTTGAACACAGTTCAAAGGTTCGCGCTCTTCTCTGCTGCTCAGCCGAGAAAACCAAAATTCAAGTTGGATTCAAATGGAATTCTGGAGAGAATGAGAAGTGCGAGATCAATGTGGGTAGCATCGTTTTAAAGCTCTCTGTGTGCTGAACATGTCCAGCACTATATTTCTCTCCTGGTTCTTGCACTGTTCGAACACAATTCAAATGTTCCTGCTCTAGTTTGCTAATCAGCCGAGAAAACCAAAATTCAAGTTGGATTCAAATGGAATTCTGGAGAGAATGAGAGGTGCGACAACAATCTGGATAGCACCGTTTTAAGCTCTCTGTGTACTGAACATGTCCAGCACTTTATTTTTCCCCTGGTTCATTCACTGTTTGAATAGACTTCAAAACCTCGTGCTCTGCACTGCTGCTCAGCCGAGAAAACCAAAATTAATGTTGGATTCAAATGGAGTTCTGGAGACAATGAGATGTGCGAGAGCAATGTGGATAGCACCGTTTTGAAGTTCTCTGTGTACTAAACATATCCAGCACATTATTTGTCTCCTGCTTCTTTCACTATTTGAACACAGTTCAAACGTTCGTGCTCTACACTGCTGCTCTGCCGAGAAAACCAAAATTCAAATTGGATTCAAATGGAATTCTGTAGAGAATGAGAGGTGCAACAGTAATCTGGATAGCACCGTTTTAAAGCTCTCTGTGTACTGAACATGTCCAGCACTTTATTTCTCCCCTGCTTCTTTCACTGTTTGAACAGAGTTCAAAGGTTCGCGCTCTACTCTGCTTCTCAGCCGAGAAAACCAAATTCAAGTTGGATTCAAATGGAATTCTGGACAGAATGAGAAGTGCGAGATCAATGTGGGTAGCATCGTTTTAAAGCTCTGTGTGTACTGAACATGTCCAGCACTATATTTCTCCCCTGGTTCTTTCACTGTTCGAACACAGTTCAAACGTTCCTGCTCTGCTCTGCTGCTCAGCCGAGAAAACCAAAATTCAAGCTGGATTCAAATGGAATTCTGGAGAGAATGAGAAGTGCAAGAGCAATGTGGGTAGCACCGTTCTAAAGCTCTCTGTGTACTGAACATGTCCAGCACTTTATTTCTCCCCTGGTTCTTTCACTGTTTGAACAGTGTTCAAAGGTTCTCGCTCTGCTCAGCTGCTCAGCCGAGAAAACCAAAATTCAAGTTGGATTCAAATGGAGTTCTGGAGAGAATGAGAGGTGAGACTGCAATGTGGGTAGCACCGGTTTGAAGCTCTCTGTGTACTGAACATGTCCAGCACTATATTTCTCCCCTGGATCTTTAACTGTTTGAACAGACTTCAAAACCTCGTGCTCTAATCTGCTGCTCAGCCGAGAAAACCAAAATTCAAGCTGGATTCAAATGGAGTTCTGGAGAGAATGAGAGGTGCGAGAACAATGTGGGTAGCACCGTTCTAAAGCTCTCTGTGTACTGAAAATGTCAAGCACTATATTTCTCCCCTGGTTCTTTAACTGTTTGAACAGAGTTCTGAGGTTCGCACTCTACTCTGCTGCTCATCTGAGAAAACCAAATTCAAGTTGGATTCAAATGAAATTCTGGAGAGAATGAGAAGTGCGAGAGCAATGTGGGTAGCACCGTTCTAAAGCTCTCTGTGTACTGAATGCGTCCAGCACTATATTTCTCTCATGGTTCTTTCACTCTGTAACAGGGTTCAAACGTTCGTGTTCTGCACTGCTGCTCAGCCGAGAAAACCAAAATTCAAGTTGGATTCAAATGGAGTTCTGGAGAGAATGAGAGGTGAGACAGCAATCTGGATAGCACCGTTTTGAAGCTCTCTGTGTAGTGAACATATCCAGCACTTTATTTGTCTCCTGGTTCTTTCACTGTTTGAACAGATTTCAAACATTCGTGCTCTACACTGCTGCTCAGCCGAGAAAACCAAAATTCAAGTTGGATTCAAATGGAGTTCTGGAGAGAATGAG
>JBCJKH010057381.1:0-24803 GCA_039877255.1 Loriculus beryllinus | reverse complement strand
CCAGCACTTTATTTCTCCCCTGGTTCTTTAACTGTTTGAACACAGTTCAAAGGTTCGCGCTCTTCTCTGCTGCTCAGATACTGGTTATGCTTACACATTACACTTGAATGTGGTGTGGGTCTGACCAAGCAGAAAATACCTTCCATTCAGAGCCTCTGGCTACTCGCCCCCATTTGCTGTGCCATGGGTGACCCAAAATCTCCATGTGACTGTAGACCGGCTGGGCTTTACTAGCATGTGTAACAACTGTGTAGACACCACATCTTAAATAAGCTGCCTGTATTGCACAGCCAACTCCTCAGCTGGACTTGGGCAGAGGAATAATAGGGTTGCTGCACCCGCAGAGAGTGCTCACCTAAAGGGTCACACCAAGGGGAACTCTGGTCATCTCCAGAAGCAGCACTGGTGGTGGTGGCTCCTCAGTGCTGGTGACCTCTGAAGCTCCAAGAGGAGAGATCTAAGCTCCAGCTGTGGTCTTGTGATTTATATGGAAATCAGCAAGACAGGCTACAGCTTTGCCTCCCAAGTCAGAGACATAGGATGCCAGGTTATGAAAAAGCACAAGCCCTGCTGAGACCTTCCTCCAGTGACTAGATAGCTCCCATTCATCCCTGCAGCGGAAGCACTGGTAAGCAAACTACTACTGTCAAGGCTGAGGGGATCAAAACAATGGCAAGGAAATTAAAGCAGTGCTGGGGGCTGGAAGGAATGAACTTCAAACCCTCCTTTCTTGCTTCACCAGGTCCATCCCTTCCTGCTGAAGGCCTTGCTCTGAGATGTAGGACAAAGCTGAGAATTTGCCTTTTGTTCCTCTTCCTCCTGAGCACATCCCTGGCATACCGGATGCACCTAGCATTTCAGAAGCTGCTCTATCCCCAAACCAGCTGCTGGACCTGGAAGGCAGGTGCTCTGGGACTGGTGGTTCCTTCAATGAAATAAGAACCACCTTCCCCTTCTTTTCATACACATATCCCACAGATGTACTGCAGCTGCATTACAAGGGCCACAGCTGGAGTTAGGGAGAGGTCTCAAGACAGAAGTAGTCTTGTGGATACCTGTCTCTCAGTCACAAACTGCTCCTTGGGCTGCCCAGAATCTGCATGGTTTTGTGCATAGATAGCTCCTGCCAGCAAAGCCAAGTGAGGAGTCATTAGCCCCACACTCCCCTTCACCTGGAGTTCTGCACAGAGGGCCCCGAGTCCACGCTTCTGCCCCACCAACGCTTCCGTTCCTTGGTAGCCACCAAGGAATTCTCTGCACCAGTCTTGCAGCAGCTCTTGACTGCTCCTGATTCCTGATGAAATTTTCTGCCTTTAACAACTTAGATTTGCAGTGTGTCCTTGGAGAGGCCTGACACACCCTCCTAGCAGGGACCTGGGGAAAACAGGCAGCAGATGGGACAGAAGAAATCTGGACAGCATGCTTGAGGAAGCACTGCTTACAGTCACGGCCAAGTGGCATGTATGAAGAGGAAAATAAAGCCATGCAACCTTTCTAATGCTTAGTCAACGTGGACATAACTGACTTATGGACATAAGTCTCTTACTGACTTGTACCATCACTAAGCCTGGGACAATTGAGATCCTTTCATAAAATCCCTCCTCCCTGCACGATGAACAGCACTCGGAGGTTTCTGCACACCAGCTGTGGGTGGGAGACTCTTTACACTGCCCACAGCCCAGGCAGTTCTCTGTATCTGCAATATGCCATAAGACATTCCTTGCCGCTCTCTGAAACTCACTCAGGAGTCTCTTGGACTCATGGGAACAGCAGAGAGAGCCCAGCTTTATGCCAACAGCAGTACCAGCCCATGTCTAAGTGGAAACAGGCCACCAGAAGCACCAACACAGCTTTGCAAGCAGAAGCACCTTCCTCAAGTGCTCTTGCCCACTGCTTCACTGCCTCAGGCCTGCCACCAGCTCAGAAGACACAAGCAGCTCTGATTAGGAAATACAGCACTGGGCTATGAACACAGCAGCCATGAGTACAACTGTCTCTCTCCTGCACAAACCCACTATACGGTTCTCTGCCTCAGTGCCTCTGAAAACAACAGTCCCTCCTGCACACAGTGGGTTGAAAACATCTTGCATAGAACTGGGCAACCCTGAGGGAATGCCTCTTAAGTTCACAGGTCTGGACCAATCCTGTAAACAACACCTTACCTACACAAATAAGAAAAACTTGGCCTAGGTGATAGCCCTGCTTCCCCAGGGGAAGAGGAGCTTAAACTGGTTCAGCTGAAGCATCCTTACAGCAGGGAGCAGCCAACTAGCATTATGCTCTCTGCCTTGGAGTAAAATGTTTTTGCTGTCCTGGTGACAGTTGTGGCTACCTGTATGTCTTGGGTCTGGCTGGAACCAAGTTAACTGTCCTCATAGCAGCTCATAACACACTATGTTTTGGACTTGCAGTAGAAAAGTGTGGGTAACACACCAGTGTTAAACCTATTGCTCAAAACTGCTTGCAAAGCACCAAGGCTTTTTTTTCCCCTATTCTGCTGAGCACTGTTCACTCCCCATGCAAGTAGGCATGGGATTGGCAATAAACTGGGAGAGAATGCAGCTAGGATAAACTGACCCAAATTGGCTAGATGGATATCCCATACTGTGTGTCATCATGATGAGCAAAAAAATCTGCTGGGTTTTGGCTCCCAAGATAGCTATTGCTCAGAAACTGCCTGGGCATCGGTCTGCTTGTGGGTAGGGGTGAGCAGTTGCCTTTATATCGCTTGGTTTGGGATTTTTTTTCCCCTCTTTCCTTCACTTATTAAACTGTATCTCAACCAAAGAGTTTTCTCACTTTGCTTTTCCTGCTCTCTCACCTATCCTGCCAGAGGATGGGGGTAGTGACCAAGCAGCTGTGTGGGTGCTTGGCTGGGGTTAACACACCACACTCTACAAGGCAAACCCAGCCTTGCAGAGTCCACCAACAGCAACAAATGCAGATGCCTGGGCAGTGCTGGTCTCCCAGGCACAGAGGCACACAGATGTACACAGGACAAACATGGTTTTACAGGGGACAAAAAAAGTAAATAAAAAATACCCAAAGGTCTGGGTGGGGTACCACATTACCCTTTTTAACTGCTTTGTTACTACGATCAGTTGCAGTGGCGTTCTCACTCGACATAAGAGACTGTTCTCCCAGGCCTCCTGCAAAGGAAAGAAGAGGAGAGATATCTGGTGAGCTGGCTGGCAGAGTTCTGACATGGAAAGGACAGCAGCTATCAGTGATGCCTACTGGGGGCTGGCTGGCCTCAGAAACTGGCTGGTTTTCCTATACAAGGTGCAGGGACTAAGAGCATGATAAAGCTCTTTTCCTCTATTTGTTCCCACCTTACAGTGACACTTTGCAGCTCTTTACGATCCTGTGCCTTAGTTTGGCCATACACTGAATAGGCAGAAAATCTCTTCTAGGGAAGCCTAATTCGGCAGAGCTTTACTGAGAAAAGGAGCTATACAAGAAAGGTACTAGCAATAATAAGTACCACTATTATATCTCAAATGAAAACAGGTACACGTCAGGAAAAAGAAAAATATATATTCAGACAAATAGACTATTATCAACTTTCATACCTCTGGCCTGAACTCAGCTTAATCTGAAAATAAAAGTCCTTCTCTGTGATGCTAATTCCCACTGGCTACCAAAGCAGGAAGAATTGCAATGTTAGCTCCTAAGTATTTATTGTGCTTCATCCAGGACCAGCTACTGCTCCCTTTTGGAAAAGCACAGGAACTGCTAGGCACAGGGAGGTCCCCAGCTTGTCCATCGAGGTGGCTCCCTCCAGCTCAGTCACAGAAACAAAACTGGTAGATCCACTCTAAGTGCCTCGCTGCCTGCCTTTCCTATTTCCACACAGAAAACCGACTTACGAGGTTCCCATGATGCACATGGGGGGATTTGACTGCTTAATGTCACAGCTATTTGGTACAGAAACCACAACATTTCTATGGACAACTTTGCACTAGCACTGTGCCTAGCCCTCTCCTTTTATCCAGGCAGAACTGCTGCATCCTCTCCCCACCAGTGTGCTATGTCAAAGCACTGCCCACAGCAGGGTGGAGGGGCTGCAAGGGTGACTCCACCACGTTAGGCTGTCCAGCACACCCAGAGATAGGGTAGAGTAGGCTCAGTGCATCCAGAATCCTCCACCATAAGACGAAGACAAGCAAGAGATCCTTAGTGACTGAAACCACCAGTCTCAGAGCACCTGCCTTCCAGGTCCAGCATCCAGAATCCTCCACCATAAGACGAAGACAGCAAGAGATCCTCAATGTGACTGTGAAAGTCACATTGCTAGGGAATGGAGATGGAGACCCCTGTCTCTAGTCCATACTAGTCTTTTGACCATTAAGGTACCACAATACTTGGCAGTAGCCCAAGTACTTCATTTTAGTTTTTCTGATGTATAACATAGCAATCGGATCTTCCCTCAATACCAGCTCCATTCTGCCACAGAAAAAGATTTAAAATGTTACCCAGTGACAGAAACTGATTTAAAACAATAACTTGTTCATACTTCTGTTTCAAAGGACTTTAGAATAGTTCTACCCACTGCAATGAAAAATACCAACTATGCAAACTGACCTGTGCTGCAGGAAGCAAACTGAAATCTGCTTCCACTCAAATTGCTTGTTACCACTACAGTCTGATTTCTATAAGTACTGTTAATCAAAGCAGTTTTCAGAGCACTGAAAAGCCCCTGAATTAAGCATTTTCTGCCTTGATTTTGTAACTATATTTTTCTGTTCACAAAATATTTTCTATTTCTTCTCGTCAGCTTCCTCTAAAATGCCTGTTTCAAAACCAAGCTCCCCCAGTAATAGCCAGCAAAGCAAAAGAAAAACTAGAAACAACCCCAAAACCAAAGTAAAAAAACCCCAAAACCCAAACTCAGAGAGGCTAAATACTTCAAAAGGCTGAAAAAGCAGAGGCATTATCACAATACTGGTTTCCTGTGGTTTCTGGTTTCTTAAAAATGTCTACATGAATAAAAAGTTCAGAGTGCTTAATGTTTTTGTACCGTATCATAAACTCTGCCCAAGTATCTTCTGATTGTCCCACCAAGGAAGGAACCAACAGTCATGCAGCTTTGAGATTTGAATTCTATGTAGTACCAGCAGCTGCTGAGTGTAGGGAGGGTAGGAGCAATGAAAGATCATCCAGCAGCAAGAGAACCTTCAGGACAGGGACAGTAGAAGAAAATGCAGTGAAAGGGATAGAAAAATGGTTGGAAAATGTGGAAAGGGGAAGAGATAAGAACAAGGCTCTTCTTTCTACAGCTGTTTGTCTTATAGGTCTCCTGGGCATTCCATTTTGCAAGGTCCAACTTTGGAACACCAGAGAAGCCAGAAAGTAACTATAGAGAGAACCTGGGCAATAAGCCACTGTACAGTCACAGACCAAATATGGAAAACCAACCGGCATCTCTTTGGCAGAAAAGCGCTCCGTGGTGACTGCAGTAGAAGGGAGAACTCAAAAAGAATCACAGAATAGTTAGGGTTGTAAAGGACCTTAAGATCATCTAGTTCCAGCCCCCCTGCCATGGACACGGACACCTCACACTAAACTATGTCACACAAGGCCCTGTTCAACCTGGCCTTGAACACTGCCAGGGATGGAGCATTCACATCTTCCCTGGGCAACCCATTCCAGTGCCACACCACTCTCACAGTAAAGAACTTCCTCCTTATATCTAATCTAAGCTTTCCCTGTTTAAGTTTGAACCTGTAAATGATGCCTACATAGTGAGAGAGCATAACACGAGACAGCAAAATGTATAACAGACAGATAAAACTGGCCCAAACTACATTTGCAGCCATAAAAAGGTGGTGCTGACCACTGTTGCCCCCCTCCCTCCTTCCCCATCTTGGAATTGTGGATCCCCTGTGAATAGAAGGAAGGCTGAATGAGCTGATCTCTGCAGAGGAATTAGCAAGAGCAAGTTTCTACAGTCTTGGTGGCAAGGTAAAGCACAAAAAGCACGGTCAACCACCATATGCAGAAGGGGAGATACTGTATCATGCAACATTGCTGGATGTTGTGTGGACACTTCCAAGAGGGATGTCCCACTTTCAAGACAACTGGACATTTTCCAGCCCCTACACCAGTCTTGTTCTGTTAGCTGTAAAACTATCCTTGTGCTCTGGAGCTGGCTTCTTGCAAATCATTCTCCAGCCCCTTCAAAGGGGCAAGAACAGAGGAAAAAATCCATCACTGACACTTTAGAGGATGGTATCAAATTCTACATCTCCAGCGTTATACTACTTAGAATATCAGGGATGATGAAAGACAGCAACAAAATGAACCAGAGGAAAATAAAATACCCAGACCCTCAGCTGACTATAGATTAAAGTTCCTAGTCCAAGAGACACACTAAATCAGGGGATTGTCTCCCAGAGGAAGTGCCACAGTTTAACAGAGCTTGGCTGGACAAAAGCCACTAGATGTGTGAACAGGAACAAGCCTGATTCAACAAGATGGATTGCACTGAACTCTATCACTCTTTTCCAGCCTCAATGTCCCATCCTAAGATTTCCCTTTGTTTTCTTTCATGCCCAGTCCTTGTCACTTCCTTAAGCCCAAACTCAACAAAAGTTCCTCTTCTCAGTTGAATTTTACATCACCAGGACTTCTCACACCCTTTCTCCCCCCTCCCCCCCCCCTCCCCCCCAACTGCATAGTTATCAGTCTTGTAAATTGGATTTAGATCACTTGGCTTCATTTTTCAGTGTTCAACTGGTATGAAAAAAGAGTGATTTCTGACTGTAGGGTTTTAGGTAAAGATTTTGGCAAAAATACTACAGGACTTCTCCTCCCTGAGAATAATGACTGTTGATGCCAACCATGCTCTTTCTAACAACCACAGGAAAGGGAGGCTTGCTTTCCAAAAGTCACTTTGTGTTGACAGATCAATCATATTGATTCTTTTCATTTAAGAAAAAGGTTAACTAGATACACTATGCAGCATCTTAGTCACTTTACAGGGTAGAAAGAGTAATCAAATATCTGATTTTACTGTTTTTTAAGAACACTCTCCGCATAAATGATCAGTGTATCTCATAATCTGTAAAAACAACTTATGGATTTTTAAATATTTGTCTTTTGAGCATTTGAATAGTATCTGATTTTTTAAAAGTATATTATTTGAAAGCACTAGAAAGTATTTAATCATAATCTGAAACATAACTAGTTTGGTTTTAAAGAGAATCTGTAGTCATATCACAGCAGTAATATGCAGCATGGGAGTAAATGCAATTAGTTTGCATGCACAAAATAAGGCTGTGCACAAGGATTTACAAAAACAGGGTCTTTAAACCAAATAAAAATCATATTTAGTATTAGTATAAGATTATTATTAAACATTAGGCACCCAAGACAAATAACCATTAGTATCCTAATTTGTAAATCTTTTCTTGTCCTAAAAACAAGACAAGTATAATCTATTAAAATAAGAATAAAATAGGACCTTTGTGACTACAACATTCAAAAATGAAAATCTACAGCTCTCTGGTATTAAAGCAAGCTTTCAAGCTAACACTCTTGCATGGAAGCAATTACAGTGTATGCATACGTGTGTAGTGTACAAAACATTTAGAACTAAACATGCAAATTCATTTAAAGTGCACTGGAGGGCTACACCACTCATGCTCAGGTTCAACAAGATGAATGATTCATGGTATCTATAAAATATGGGTCTAACCATGTACCTTCCAAGTAACCTTGTTACATGGAACCATTTTTCAGAGAGTAGAGACTCTTTCAGCTACTCATGTTGGTTTTTACCCTTTGACAACCTGCTTCTACTCTTTTAGTCTTAGGCAAATAACATTGGAATTACTTGACCCAAGGACTGAGCACAGAATCATACAGTCATGGAATGGTTTGAGTTGGAAGGGACCTTAATCATCATCTAGCTCCAAAATCCCTGCCATGGGCAGGTACACCTTCCATTAGACCAGGTCGCTCAAGGCCCCATCCAACCCGGCCTTGAACACTTCCAAGGATGTGGCATCCAGAATGATATAATGATATATTAATACCATTTTTTCATGAACATATTAATGTACAATATAGAATATTAATACAGGATTTTCATTATTTGCTTTGATCCTGAGATAGTTGCATTTAATTTCCATCTGGATATCTGCATTTCAAAAATATTCAATTCCTTTCTAGATAATATCTACATGCATACAAAGAGAAAAATGTATTTCCTTCTGTATATTTGCTGGAATAATATTACACCTCTTGAATGCTATTCTCAATGCCTAAGCACCAACCTCAAGACGAAGACTCACTTAGAGTACATTATGGAAATTGCGGCAAATTCCAACAACATATGCACTCCAGCAATACAGTTAAGAGTGTGTATCATAAAACGGAAAACCCAGGTATATTTAATCCACTCAGGATCACTGCAGCAGATAAAATAAATAGAATAAGAAAGTAGCTTACACACAGCTACCCGCTAGGTACCACTTTTACCTTTGACAGAATGAGAAATTATATGGAAACATTCTGCTTGAACTGCCTAGCTATCTGCATACTTAATATCTCAACACTACCTTCTCCAAGAACACTCTGTATTTAACAAGTCTTCCTACTTTTCAGAGAGAGAAACTGGAGAAAACCACACTAAAACACACTTTTAAAAATAAATACTTTATAAATTAGTTATTTATTCAGACTGGATACTTCTCTATCTGTAAGGTGATCTCTCAAGCCTACTAATAGAGTGCACATGCTCATATTTCAGTTCATGGCTTGCTGGAGTGGGTTGTGAAATGCTCATGAGACATCCTTTACTACAGTTACAGATGACCTTCAAGAGAAGCAGGGTTTTGACATCATGGTGGATTGTGACAATCACAAAACTAAACTATGTTCTAACTTGCCTCTTCCACCACCAGCACTTCTAAAATGGATATGATTTTAGAACTTCCTGAGACATGCTTAAAACGTTATTTAGTTTTTGATTTTTTGATACATGGGTGGTCTACAGCCAGGAAAATGTCCTGTTCTCACTTGCAAGCTGAGAAAAGTTAGCTATAGAAATTTACCAATACAAAATAAATATGCAGTACAATCAGGTTATTTTAGAGAATCTCATTTTCCTACCTGTATTACAATTCACTTTGGACCTTTAGAGATACTTTAATACACCAGTGTTGTTTCTAATAGGTTTTAGTCTTTTTTCTAATCCCCTTTCCTCCTTTCCTATCCACGTAGTTTATCCTGTACTCCAAACCACCCAGAAAAATCTCAAAGCACTCCTCATTTTCAGCCTTTCTGGAGCAACCAACCTGCAACATTTCAAAAGAAAGCCTGGCTGTCAAAAGGCAGCTGCTTACCACTTTCCGAGAGGCAAGCCTGCTAATTCAGTAATTGCTTTTGAAAAACTCTGCCTTTGTGCTGAGCTCTGCATTTTGCCACCCCAGCCCACGCACAGTAGAAGGCTACTTCAGCAAGTCACACAAACCCAACTGGAGTTTTGCCACTTACTAAGGGCCAAATATCATGCCATTTTCACTTGACTTCACAAGCTTTACAGCCTGGTGCCAACAGAAAGCCAGGCTATGAAGCCCACAAGATGGGAAAAGAAAGTGTCACACGTAAACGTTACAACTGACATTAAACTGGGGATACATTCAAGCTATTTATCAACTTTAGGTGCTTCATGATCTGACTCCTAACAGCTTAACTTTCCCTATTTCCATACTGTACTGAAATTATTGCGCATTTTTTAATCATTTGTCTATTCAGTTAGGAGAACAATCATTATATTGAAAAGTGATCTCCAAGACTTATGGTTTAATTCACCCTGTACACTTATTTCATTAACTTTGAAAGCAGTGCCAGAGTGATCTGCAGCAGGCATTAGGTAAAACCTCGTACTAATCTAAGACTTCACTCTGTGGAATTATGATGCTGCTAAGCCAACAGTCTCCTGCACAAAGCTATAAAGTTGCATGAAAAGTTATATGACACACTGGTAGAAATAATTTGTGCTAGTTACTGCAACTAATGCTCATTAGCTGCAGTGCTTTCTGTCCTACTCCCCAGCCTCCTAGTTCTAGATAGACAAATATGCACGTTTCCCAAAATAACATACTTTTAAGGCAATCTGGCAGCCTACACAAGAGAAGAACAGTGGACATACGCCTCCTTCTCCTTACTTTTGCAGCATATATTTTTATTCTTAATTTGTACAATTGCATTTTGATTTTTTTTTCCAAGTATTTTGTTGCAGGGTGTAACTGGGAAATATTAACAGCCAGCGCATACTCTGTCCTACATTAGAGGACCGTCTCTTCATAAACCCAACTAACTCAGACACTAAAATGTATTTCTAAAGTATTTTCTATCACAGGTAACTATCACCAGACTGTCCGATTCCCGCATTCACAGTGAAAGACTCACACAGTTCTTTAATAAAATGCCAATCTAGTTCCCAGTTCCCATAATCCTCTTTGTTTACAGAACAAAGTCGTAACAGGCATGCCAGAATGAAAATGGGGATAATGTTCTTTCTATTCGACAGAAATGCCTCTGCAGCTTTTCAGAAGGGGAATACCAGCCATCAGCAAAACACAGGACTGGTATCTCAAATAGAGTCCAAATTATATCTGATTCACTGACCCTTTTCAGTCCTTGCATCTACCACTCACTGACACAAAGATCTTCTGCGCTTTGACACCTCTTTTGTCTTTATTTTAGAAAAAATAAAATGCAGAAAAAGAGGATAAGCATCTTCAAGCAGGGGAAGTACTTCCATTTCGACAACTGCTTTTGTTTTAAAATACAAAAGGTTTCTTTCCGGATTCCTCCACTCTGTATTGTTTAAGGCTGTTTCACTATAGATGAGCCTATAGGCCCCTGCGGAGTTCTGCACCAGCTTTTTTTCTAAATGATGCTAGCTGAAAGAAAACTCGGTAATAAATGTCATTTCTGTACTCTGGAGTATGCAATGCGCCTTTAATACTTTCCCAAGTATACCATTCTACACAGTAATAAAAAGAAGGATTAAACACTAATCTCTTATACCCATAATGCATCAACTGACTACACCTGCTAAAATCCAATTTGGTAATTAAAAAAATGTATCTACTGAACAGTCAAACCCGGAGACTAAAAGTAAAGTACTTTCTCTGCAGACGGGTAGCAGAAAACACAGTTTCAAAATTCAGGCACTTTACACAAACCTATTTTTAGCTCTATTCATTTTTATGTGACCTTAAGCAGTGTAAGAAACAAATACTACAATTATAGTGCAGCAATTAAAGGGCAGTTTTATTGCTACAGTAATGACTTAAATACCTAGTAAAAACTGGATAAGCAGCTTTTCCTTTTAGTCTATCTTTAGAAAACAAAAAAAAAGTCAGCTTTTTCTATTTTTCTTCTTTTTTTTTTTTTTTCTTCCCTTGTTAGCAATAAGGAGACTGAGAATAGATGCTTTTATGTTGTCTCTTTGTTAACTATTCCTGGCTCAAAGTCCTTCTAGGCTTCAGGTTTCACTTTTTTTTCTAGCTCTTTCTTTCTTCTTTATACCTCCTCTTCCCTCTCTATCCAGGTGTTCTGTTTTCTTGATTTTTAAAACAAATTACTTTATTCCCCAATACTCCCGTATTTCCTACCCTCTCTTTCAACTGTGCTCCTGACAGAAATGCAAAGGTGCAAAAGCCTTACTAATTTCAGGCTGACAACCCTGTCTGCAGCTCAGGCTTCGAGTACATCTAGGCAGAAAGAGCCTGTCACTGGAGGGCTGTCTTAATTAAAAAATAAACTAATTAACTAAATAAAAATGCAGGCTTCTGGAGTTTCTGTAGAGACAGGACTTGCTGAATATCAGACTGGTGCACACTTTCAAATGAGCTGATGATCTGTTTCACCAGTAAAACTGGTCAGCAGTTTTCCACAGCAGCTTAAGCCCCCACACTAAGAGGGGTTTAGGAACAACAACAGAACATAGGGAGAAGCATGAATGTATCACTTATATGACGTATGCCATTTCTTATAATGAAAATAAATACAATAAAATTATATTAGATATTTTTCTTATTAAATTATAGGACGGCTCAGGCAGAAGCAAATGTTGTATTTGTATTGAACTGCAACAAAGAAAAATTCACAACAAAATGACAGCGATCCTGCCAACTCTACTGCTTCCCATTTCAAAAACAGCATCTTGAAGCAGGACCATTTAATATTCTGTGTTCTGCTGTGTAAACCAGGACAGTACCCATCTCTTGGGAATACATTTTGCAGTCCCTCCAACGTGGCTACAGATGCAGCAAAGGGACAGAAACAGTTTTCCCTGAAGTTGCCCTTCAACTTCACAAACCAGTGTACATTTGAGTGTGATGACCTTCTATGATCACCAGCGTTGCTTTTTCTCTCTCCTTCCTTCCTTGGTTTGGTCTGTCCAACAAAGGTGGCCCTTGCCACTCTCCCACCAGCCATTCTAGGTGCACTACGGACTGGTTTTCCAAAGCTGCAATTATTTTTAATGACTTTTAAAAAGTCATTAGTCACCCCCAAGGAACTGTGGCAGCTCTCCATGACACTTCTTTCCTAAAAGATAAATTCTGTTATCTCCAGGGAGAACCTGGAGAACCTTCCAGCTAGCAGAGCTGGACATGGACACAGCTGCACCAGCATTCCCACAGCAAAAGGCAGGCACAGCCCATCTCAAAGCAGAACCACCCTATAATACAAGGCTGTTCATCACCTTAGCACATAGATAATGGTGGGAAAACACCCTATTTGCTTGAACACTGTGCTTTTTTATCAAAAAGGGGCATGAAACCTACCAGTTGATGAACAGGGTGGAAGAACAGCAGAGACAGCCTAGCAGCATTTACACTGATGTGTTAGACAGTATAATCCCTGGGATTTATGATTTTTACTGCTATCACTGAACATGAACCATCAGTAGGCCTCAGGCAGAAATATAGCTAGAATGGCAGCTTAATGTTATGTCAGACCTTAGGTTATTATTATTAAACACAAATATCTTACCGTAAAAATCAAAAATCAGTTGGTGACTGGCACAGGCTAGTACAGTGTATTTCACAGCCGGACCACAGTAGATTTACAAAGCAGGGGTTTCAGTTAGGGCAATATGTCTTATGCCATTATAAGGGAGTACACCTGTGTGTGAAAAAGTAACCTCTAAATGAGTATTTTCTACCTGTATATACCACTTTCATAATTTAAAATGGAAAACTTGATGTGCTAACTAATCATTAATTAACCATTTAGGAGGGGGAAGTACCAAAGAACTGGCATGAAAATGCCTAATTTCACGTATCTCTATCACCTGGGCTGTTCATTCAGTAGCTTGTTATAGCATCTCTTCAAACACACCTCACATTGCCCCTAGATGCAATAACTGTGTGTAGATACCTTAAAAACAAAGGGCTACTAATATTAGCCATCCTGTTTAAATGAATCAGAAATATGTAGGGAATCATTCAATACTGTTAACCATGAAAGTTCATCATAGTGAAACCCTGAAGTTGTATTCAGTCCTACATATGTCAAAGAGTGATTAGTATGTATTTTATGTATTTTTCCCCTTGAGCTACATAAGTACAGTGATCAGAAAAAACCAAATCCAGTGCTTTTTAGTGACTGGCACTTAGTAAATACTAACAGATTATGATATTTAATTACTTTTATCTTCTTGGTTGATTATCTAAACCATATTCCCGATGAGATGAAAACCATGCATTGTTGCAATGTCACCAAATCCCAACAGCACAGAAGGTATCAAAGGAAAGGTCTGACCTTCAGACTTGAGTCTTGTCAAATTTCTACTTTATTTTGTGTAAGGTCTACCTGGTAAACTAGAGAAACACTAGCTACAAGCAGAAACAGTATCCTTGTTTCATGTCTGACTGCACTATATGCTGCAAACTCTTTAAAATGACCAACATGAGGGGTCACTTGTGTACAGCTGACACAGGGTAAGTTAAAATTCAAGCAACACTGCTTTCCTGCAAGAACATTTACTGTATCTTGTCTAGGGATTACAAAATTAAGAGGCTCAAATAACCCACTTAAATTAACAGGAATAAAAAAAGATGTTATGTTAGGAAAAAACACTGATAGAAACTGTTTTCTTTATAAAACGCAGAGAAGCGTGACAGCAGCACAACACAGTACCTGGGTTTATATAGAAAAAAAAAAAAAACCACCACCACAACCCTTGGCTACAATATGCAGACAAATGAGAGGGATACAGACACACTCTCATTTGACAACTGCAACTCAGTCCAGCCACAAAAGAGCAGAAAAGAAAAAGAACAGATCTTCTGACGTATTTCAAGATACAGTTCCTATGATAAATGCAGCACTTTTCTCTTTTTTTGGTGTCTAGACTTTCCTGTGGGCCTTGTGAGCGCAAAACATAAGGCACTTGACATTCAAATTGTGTTAGATTGGAATAATGCCTGAAAATGGCAGGGGTTTGACTGATTGAACTAGAACTGAAGATTCTACTTTTAGCAAAGCCTAAGGATGGGAGCAGGATATTACCTTTCTGAACCCTTTTGTTGGGTTGAACAGTTACATGAGCTTCTAGACAAAAGATTACAGTTATAAATATCACAATGAAAAACCCGTATGTGATAATGGCTCCTAAAGGGAATCATTAGGATTCATTTCTGGATGTGGCAATTAACCTATTACTGTCTGAGTCAAACCTATTTTGCTGAGAAGCAGTTAGGTATTGTACTCTATGCAGTTTTGATTTCTCCATTATTAGTCACGACACTCTTAAGTTTCTTAGTAAAGATTACACAGCATCACTCTCCAAAGGTCCAAACTGCAAACTGGCTGGGAATTATCCCTACAGCAATCAGTATAATGGGACTGATCCCTGAGTAAGAGTCCTAGGTACCACATGAAAATAGTAGTAACTTCTAGCATTTGCATGAATCAAACATGATTCAGCAACCACGGATAACAGAAAAATTCAGTGATAACTTGCAGAATCAATGCATCACAAAAACGAAACAAAATTTGTCTTTAGACACGTAAGCAGTCTCTTACTCCAATAGGAAGGCATTTCTCCTTTGCTTACCAGAATGCTAAGTATTTGTTTTCAAAAGGAAATTGAGCAGAAAGCCCCATTGTAATAAACATTGCAACATTTCAGTGGCTGTTTCAGCTGTCATCTGTATTCCTTTCAATCTTCCTCAGATATCTGAATTCCATAAAAAGTCACCTGTGGCATTCACTCATGACAACAAACACCTCTTTTCACTTCCTCTCCCCCAAAACAATGCCAGTTTGCAAAGGGAATAAATAAAGCCACACTACACTTGCTATATACTTCAGAAAATACTACCTAGTATGCCCTACAGTAGTGACTGTTGTGTTGATGCAGAAATTTTTTTTGTAGGATAAGCATTATCATGAACATACTGTACAAAGATCACAGAAATGCTCTCCTGTGATAGCTGATATAAGGAGATTCATGGTCTATTTAAATTATTATGAAAGTTACTCATGGCAAAGTTCTTTCCTTTACTGGTGCATGATGTGCGGTTCCTCCCCAATAAATCTCCAACACTTACTGTAACCAAGACATGTTTTTGTACGCATATTGAAAATGCTTTTGGTCTATAAATGCAATAGTTTCACCTACTGAGTGAAGATGAAGTCATTCCGTGAGACAACATACTGAATTTCTGTTTAAACAAAACTGTAGAGCGTGAAATAGCAACCTGTCATCGGATGTTGGGAGTCTGATGTTCATCAGCAGTGGCTAAAACCACTCTCTCCTCCCACCTATGTCTGAGGGAATTGACAGCCATCTGCACACAGGTTTGGCCAGCCTACATCCTGCATTGCAAACTCTGCAAAGCTCTTTAGGATCTATTTCAATACGGTTTAGGGATGTGTTCCAGGAAATAGAAACCCAAAGTAAAAAGCCACACCCCCAAACATCACAAGCATAAAAACAAACCAAGCCAAACCACCCTAACACAAAAAAACCCTCAACACAAAATTCCCCCTCACACAGGCACACTCTGAAAATCAAACCAAAATAAAACCAAGGCTCAAGCATGTCTGCAGGCATTCTTCACTACAATCTATCTTCTATTAAAATGTGCACTCTGCAGTTGAAGAATGGACCCCTATCCACATCACCCTACCTCACTTCATATTAAAGGTGAGGAGAGTTCATTTGCCCTCAGGACAAGGCTCCCAATGAATACAGCCTGTCAGCCTGCAAATACAGGCTGGGGAGTTGTCCAAAAGGCACACTATCCAGCACATGTGTCTTTCAAGCTTTGTCTGGACAGGCTGCTCACAAAGACAGCACTGCAGACCTTCCTGCCCAGTGGAGAGAGTCCACATGGTTGGTGCATAACATTTTGATGAGGTAATCAGACAGGTTAGCAAGCAATATGATCAATCTGATCGGCCTTCTCAGCCGAGCTCCCTGAGTCCAGAACAACTCTTATTAAGTTGGGCAATGCTTGCAGTAAATGAGTGATGCATTATTTTGATCTGCCTCTCAGGGCTCAGATTGAGGTATCTAAAGCTCACCTTCCCATGAGAAAGGGTTTTCTGCAAACTAAATGCAGCCTCTCCCAGCAGTAGGAGGAAGCAGCAAGTGAAATGGAACAGATCTGACCTTAAACTAAACATCTGAGCTACAGTTTAAAATACTGGCACCGAGGCATTATTACTTTGCTTTGATATGCTGCCAAGGTAAAGCAAAGAGCCATTGAAAATTGAACTCCATTTAGAAGTCACGTCCATTTTTCAATAATCTTTGCAATACTGTGTACATAACTTAAGGATGTTACAAAAGACAACACACTATGATGTCATACAATAATATTCATGTGAAAGTCTTAACAGATTCAGTGCTTAGTAGTGTCGTAAATCAGAAAAATTACATTAACTGATGCCACAAATGAGTTACATACAGTAACTTGGGTATGAAAAAAGGCATTAGGGTAAAATTAACACAACTTTTGGCTCAGAAGCACGTAACATAACTGCTGTTCTTCATTAGAAGTTAACATTTTGATAAAGTTCACTACAGTGCTTTTTTCTGTACAAATGCAGAGATGTCACTTTTAATATGCAACTGCTGGCATTTTGCCCATTATAGACATATCACAGATTTTTAGAAAACTGGTATCACCAACCCACATGGTTTTTCCTTAACTCCTTTGTTGCTGGATGTCTCCAACTTCACAATTCAATGTTGTTTTGGTTTTTTCTTGAGGACCATGGAAACAGAATAACTTGAGACATCTAATATTTTAGTCACGCAACGGTGATTTATCTGTAGTACTCAAAAAGCCCTCAGGATAAAAATCAGTAACTGCATTCAATCTATTTACAAATCACATTCAACTGCTCATGTTCAGCTGCATAGCTCTGTTTTTATTTTAGCTTACTTTCAGACCAGATACATTTCTTTTGCCATGTATTGCAGCGTTAACTTGTTTTATTATTAACTAATTTCCTGTTCCTTAACACATCTGTCTCTACCATGTCTTTTCTTAACTTGCTTTCTACAAATGACACAATACAATTCTCTGCCTTCGCACTTTTCAACTAGATGTCTCCAAGAGGCTTTTGCCGTAAAACGTGTCCATGTTGTTGGCGGCAATACAACTGATACATATCTCCTTGTCTCTTAGGTGCCAGTGAGATCTCTTCTATCATTCTCCCAAACAGGAAAGATACAGAGAGAATAAAACAGTCTTAGCTCCAAAGGCTGTAAACAAAATTGTCTTCCCAAAACCTCGATGCAAGGTGGCAGAAGCAAGACAAACAGCAATACCTCAGGAAACAGATCTCCTTCTCTTGGGACAGCTTACCTCACAGTGCATTTCAGGCTCTAACAATATGGGACAAATAACTTCTTTCCACTGTTCTGTCAAACGCATTCTTCCCATCACAACCCAAGATCTAATTTAGTAATGGATGAAAAACGGCCGCAACTCATGCTACCTCTACAGGAGATTCAGAAACCATTCTTAAAGCCACTCTAACAAAGATGCAAGCCTCTCAAAGTACTACCCTGAAAACCTGTCACCACTTAAACTTTGTACAGAAATATCTGCCTCCCTATTTAAAAAAAATAAATTAGGATGATTCATGTAAATGTTTCCTCTCTTGCCAAATTGGACTATTCTCTCTTTGTCTCCTCATCAGGTCAAAAGCGTACCTGAGCCTGTGTGGTGCTTGTTAACCTGAAGGGAAAACCGAATGCTTCAGAACAAAAAAGGTGTATGATTTCTCTAGACAAAAATTGAAAGCATCCATCTTTCCCTAAGTGTCTTTTCCGTCAGGTAAAAGGTTTTATTTTTAAACTACTACTAATATTTTCTTGGTTGTGGTCATCGGCTGCAGGAGGGTGAGACATGGCATGTTTTAAGTAATGTAACAAAGAAGGCATTGTTGTTTACTTTTTTCATCCACACCTGAAATACATTTAACAAGACCTAGTCAACACTTTGGATCAGACTGGCTCTTCAAACTAAACACACTTTTGATACTATTTAATGGTGTGCTGTAAAATGCTGCTGCTTTCCAAAATGAAGTTTATTAAGTTTATAAAAGGTATTTGTTTCCTGACTTAATACTGTATTTACTAGACCAATAGACAAGTCTACATTTCTCAACTGCTTATAAACACTGTGCACACATAGTAAGGATCTGACTATTTCCTTTCCTTACTATGGATGATAAATTCAAAGAAAAACAAAACCCAACCTTCTTGGGGCTTTCAAATGCATGTGCCATAGAACACAGGATCATAGAACAATTTGGGCTGGAAGGGACATTGCAGATCATTTAGTTCCAACCCTTCTGGCATGGGCAGTGACACCTTCCACTAAACCAAGATCTAGGGTAAATAAAAAATGTCCAGTAAAGGAGGCAAGGAATGAGGCATAATGTATATCCCTGCCTGTAACAATATCGCTTTACTGGATCACCCTGAGGAATGTCCCTCCTTCATCAAACCATTTTCCTGCAGAAGCAGAACAGAGGTTGAAAGTTGACAGGTGAGGAGGATCCAGTTCTACCGCTGCCAGGGTTGAGCTAGGCAGTGCCACACAGCACAGGGCAAGCACCTTACCACAAGCAGTTTCTACTCCTCCTCCTAATTGCTCCAGACCTCTGCCTTTCCAGACAAGAAATGCCACCTCAGCCTCTCCTCAGACAAGGAATTTATGCTCAGACACACACACACACACGGCTCGAGAACACATCAAACAACAGAGAACTGCTGCAGCACTGAGTTTTACAGCTATACTGCTGCAGGGGCAGCTCTGCCATACAGGCAGGACAAGGGGTCACACAGGTCAGCAAAGTATCAAGGGTAGCAAATTGTTTAGTGACTATTTTGTTTACTGTGCGAGTGGCTTTTGACTAGGAGGGGTGGTAATTCTTTCCAGCTTGCCTTGGGCAGTGAAAGCTATAAAAGCATTTGTACTTGACTGGTGTCTAGGGAAATCAGGCTGAGTCCTAGGTCTGTTCCTTTATCAGGTTTGCCAAGTCGTACGCTATGTGTGGCACACTTTTATATTTCTTTTTTCTCTCTCCCCCCTCCCTCATTATTTCACATCACATGTCCAGAAAGAGTATCAGCCATGCCAGTCCAAAAGTAAACAAAAAGCAGGCAAATAAGTGCCTCCAACACTCAATATTTAGCAAGCGGCTTTTGCAAAGGTTTATGATTTGAGCAAGAATTTGCCCTGATCTTTACGGAAAACACAATGCCAAGAAGATTCCTTGTGAGGAAAATCTCTCCCAGGCTAAAGATTTGCATGGCACGTTGAAGGAAGCAATAAATGGCTGCAAAACAGTTTTATTTACAGCTTGGCAGAAGCTAAGTGACAGTGCCCACTAGCAGCCATATTAATGATAAAAAAAGAAATATGGATTTTTAAAGCTTATTTATGGGCCATTATGTAGTTTACGCTGCACCGCTGTCGCACGTTGAATGAGAAATTACAACACGGCTAGTGACAACAGGGAATTTCAGTAATAACCTTGAACAATCTTTTTTATCTTTCCCCCAGCTCTGATCGAGGAGAAAGTGCAATTTTTGTCAAAATTCCTAAAACTGAAGTCAACTGTAAAATATTACATCCTTTGAAGAACAAGGTCACTTTGGCTAATACTGATCCATTTACAGAAAGGAACAATCCACCTTTCAAAATGAAAATTTTCATTTAACACTGAAATTATCAAAAAATTAACAAACTATAAATTGTGATTATTAAATGCAACTATGAACAATAATTCAGAGTGTTCTTTTACATTATTTTGTTAGCACACAGTAGAGTAAAACTAATTATAGTTTCAAGGTCTTAATCATTATGTAACTCAATGCCCACATCAGTCAATTTTCTAAAACCACTGCATACACATGGAACAAATGACTCACGGAGCAACTGAACTACTAAAGAAGGGCTTCCACAATACTAGGGTGAATTTAAGCAAGACCTGAAAAGCCTGAATCAACCAGCCACAGCCTGTTAATGTTGTAAGTTAAATTGTCAAATCAAATCAACCTTAAGTTCTTACAAGTCTATAGGAAACTTACGTACATTTAAATAATCACCAGCACCACTTCTAGGCATTACTGCATTATTTACTGTGCTGCTCTCTTGAAATTGTTGGATGGTGTCTACTGGAAATTTGAGCCATGTGATTTTTAAAAAAAGGAAAAATATTACAAATATTGAAGTAATCTTGTATTGTTTATACGTGCTTTAAATGAAGCAAGAGAAAAAAAATGAAGAGACTGCTATAGAAAAGAGATATGCATGAGCTTTTGCTTGTGATTTCATTTGAAAGTTAAAAATCCTTCCTGGAAAGGCATCTCAAATTGATACTTAAATAAATAAAACATCAACAACCAAACACCAGCTTTTCCAAAGTAAAGTCACTGTGTTTGCAAAGAAAGTGCTAAAGGGAAATGAGAAGATACCTAAACCTCTGTATACTACACACTGGTATTGATTTGAGAGAGTTTGGTATGCAGGAGAACTGCAAGACTGGATCCTAGGGAAATGAAAGGGAGCAATGACACATTCTGATGCCTGGCATCTTTCCAATGAACACAGGATTTGCTCCTGTAGCTTTTCCTAAAATTTCTCATGGCTAACAGAAAAGGAGGGGGGAATCAAGGCTGACAAAGCATGAAGCATGTCCCAGTTTTCCCCCTCCTTGGTAGCGTATCCCCTTGCCCTTCAATTACAGTGCTCTGCAGAGACCCTGGTACAAAACCAGAGGAAATGTTCCTGAATAGACATTGCTAAGGGAATACAGAACTGGTCTCAACAACTGCACATAGGCAAGAGGGAAATGCTTCTACCACATTAGTTATGGCCCTGGTCAATACACATCATAGGTTGCTCTCTATCATTCTACTGCAGGCTACAGCTCCACTAACAATGCCTTATTCCCAGCCCTTTCTCTTGTCTACAGGCAAGTCCTTACTTAATCTTTCAACTATACCAACACAATGCTTGCAGAAATCAATTTTATCTTTAAGATACTGAATTCTGACATACAAATGTGTTAACAGATGACAACAAACACTAAACGCATGTAGCATCTCCAGGATCTGAGATGGATTTGCAGGTATATATAACACAAGCAGAACTGACAAAAGATCCTTAATAAAGATTTTCCAACATTTATAAATGTTATCTATCTAAATGTTTATCTATATATTTTTACAGTACACTGAAGTTGCTAGTAGAATAAAAGCGCAGCCACTTAGATGAATTTGCCATGAGAGGATTTTATTTCCTTTGTGTCAGCATATGGGTCTCAGCCACTTCTGAAAGCAACAGTAGGAAAACCATTTTCCTTACTCCTACATATGCCTAAGCTAACTACTTTGACAAGGCCCACTGCAGGGATAGAGTGGTGTTCTTGACTGTCACAGGTACAAAACACAAATAATTACGTTGACTACTCTTCACTTTTACCTAAAGAGACCAGAGTCTTCGATCCAGCTTCCCCTAGACAACCCTAAGGAAATAGAACAACTGTAATTCCAAAAGCCCCTGACCTCATGGGAGACAACCGTATTCATCATCAGTTTTCTTCTGGGCAAGCGGCAGAGAAGTTTGCTACACAGAAGGGGACATAGAGGCCACAGTTCTGGGGCAGATAAACACTAGAAAAAGATCGTGATGATGCTGCTCAGAGAACATGTACCATGAATAATTCCCCTCACCTTCCCCTATACACCCCCCCCCCATTCTGCAGCCTTGCAAATCTGCAAACTAGCAACTACACAGAAATCCTAAACCAGGAAGTATTCTGACTATCTGAACCTAAATTTGAAACTAGCAATCATTCAAGAAGGCAGCACACATGGGCAACAAAGAGCACGCAGAACACAAAATTCAGTACATCTCTATTCAGTGGCAGGAAGGCATCTATTATCAGATGCAGAATGGCCTGAAATGCAAAGAAAGCCAGCATTGTTGCATGCATTACTGGGAACATCCTAACTGCTCGTTATAAGTATTCAAAGAAATCTGAGCTGGGACAACCCCAAAACAGTATCTTTAAAACTGATAAACCAAAGCTTCATTCTTGTAATAAAACTGAAATCAAAGCAAGCACATAAAGTACATAAGGTACTACCCAGAAAACTCTCACATAAAAAAGAAACAAACAGCTAGAGGCTGGCCTTCACAGCCCATCTCGGCAAGCTCACTATAGAGAAGCAGTGAAAGATGCAGTCAGCCTTTTAGACATGGTTGTCTTGGAGACACCAGAACACACTGTATTGATGACAAAGGAAACAAAAAGCTGGATGCACTTTCTAAGGCTTTTAGTCTGCTCTCTTTCATGTGGAGTTTACGGAGGAGGGCCTCCCTGGGTTGGGTATGCAGAGAATGCTGGCAGCAGGACCAGCGCATTGAGGTAGAAAGCCGCACTTGCTTTGCACAGCATTTCATAAAGCCCCAGAGCACCCTTTATCCCCAGGAACGTGTGACATAGCATCTCCTGCAAACGAGACTCATGTTTACTCACTCTGAAGGTTTAACTCTGCACAAGTGTTAAACCCTTTCTCCTGAAGATCCTCAAGAGAAATAAAGAGGGCAGTTTGCGCAAGGAGCTGCTCTGGGCACTCCATACATTTATCAGAGTGATATTCTGCTAGACTCACTTCAAACTATAGTCACAAATCTGGCAACATCGGTTGAGGTAACAGAGCACTTCAGCGTCTCCAATGACTAGAAGAGGAACAGCTAGTTGCTTTTAGGCTGCAACTATGAAAACAACAAATTCTATCTCAGTGCAATTGAGATACTCACAGCAAAGAATTTAAATGGAAGCTTATTTTTCTAAAGAGGCCCTGACCAGCAAATTCTTCCTATTCCAATTACCAAGTAACTCATGTAACTCAGTAATGTGTAACTTCCATACCAAATTCTGTCAGATCCTAGCTTTGCAAGGAGATAGGCCAGGCATATAATTTTTGTCTCCCTTTAACTCATTTGGAGAGGAAGTCTATTGCCATGAATCAGCACTCGGTCTGAATGGATCTCTTGTATGCTGCACTGTAATATGTACATCGTCTACAAGGACCTGTTCAATTTGCAGTACTTTTCATTGATAATGTAATTCAGGCCTGCAACAGAGGATGTCATGACAACTATAGTAGCTACTGGCTTTAGAGACACACTGCCACATGCACCTATCAGTCCTTGAATTAAGTGCTAACACTTAAGTCTTGATGGATAGTGTGACAACGCAAGCCTGAATACACACACAACAAGGGTTCTGGTTCCCTGTCTCTACATCTAAATCTCTTGCAGGACAGGTTACTTGCAAAGAGAGAGCAAGGTTTGTGGCTATTTCTCACAGGAAAGAAAAGATGGAAGGTCTCTCTCTGCCACAGGTTGCCTGCTTGCATGAATGTTTATAAATTTCCTGATTTCATGGGCTGCTGACTTTTATATGCTCACTTTCAAATTCTGTGAGTACACCAAAACCTGTGCATGAT
The DNA here is from genome assembly GCA_039877255.1 of Loriculus beryllinus. Lineage (NCBI taxonomy): Eukaryota > Metazoa > Chordata > Aves > Psittaciformes > Psittacidae > Loriculus > Loriculus beryllinus. The sequence continues at coordinate 781 of JBCJKH010057381.1, read as the reverse complement.
GTATCAACATTTAGTTCTGACTGACAGTAGGATGGGGAAAGAGGAGATGAACAGGGAAAAATTGGTAGTTTTCAACATCATAACCTCTTCTTTCATGCTGCTCCTCTCTTTTGTCAGTGGACTGAAAAGGAGGAAAGGACTGAGGCTACACAAGGCCAGATGTTAACTCCTTGCCTTCCCAGTCTGTTCTGATGGGTTATCAAATGGACAAGTAACAGGTATGTGACAAAGAGATACTGCAATGATCAGCACCACCACCATCACGCCCTAGAAGACCTCTCAACATCTTTACACAGAACTACTTATCTGTAGCAGATGACTGCTACCCTCTCAGAAGTATGACTGGCAATAGTCGAAAACCTGGGTCAAATGATACAAGAGACACTCAACCTGATGAGATCAGCTGCTGCTGGTCTATTTCCAAATCAGAGCTGCCAACACGATAATGCAGCATTATCACCATCTCTCTTAATTTTAGCCCATATGGTCTTGCCATTAAATGCAAAACAGTATACTGTATTAACTGAATTGCTGACAGCAGCTGTGTTTTTTGGGACCACTAAAAATCAAATTATTTATAGATACCACAATATTCATTTTGGAATCTCATTTTAGGCATCACATAGCTTAGACATACCCATACCAGGCCAAACAACATCAAGGCAGAATACCTCTCAGTTGGACAGCCTATGGTTTCAGCAAGGTTAAAGAAAAAAAAAATCCAGAAATCCTGTCACCTCACCTGTGTAAAGTGTACTACAAATGCTACCCCAAACACTGG
>JBCJKH010057378.1:0-27990 GCA_039877255.1 Loriculus beryllinus | reverse complement strand
TTTAGTTGCTGCTCAGTAATGTTTACTCTGACCAAGGACTTTGTGAGTCTCATGCTCTGCCACGGAGGAGGGGAAGCTGGGAGGAAGCAGAGACAAGACGCCTGCTCTAAACTAACCAGAGATATTCCATAACACAGTATATCATGCCCAGGATGTAAAACTGGGGGCAGTTACCCGGAAGGGGTAGATCACTGCTCAGGTCAGGCTGGGTATAGGTTGACAGGTGGTGAGCCGTTGTATTCTCTTCCCTTGTTATTTCCCTTATCACTATTATTATTGGTGTTAGCAGTAGTGATTTGTGTTATACCTTAGTTACTAAACTGTTCTTATCTCAGCCCATGGGAGTTCGATTCTTTTGATTCTCCTCTCCATCCCTCCAGGAAAGGGGGGGAGGAAAGGGGAGAGTGAGAGAGCAACTATATGGCTTCTGAGTTACTGACTGGACTTAAAGCACTACATAAGTGTTCAGAAAAAGATTAGGTGTCTTTCTGGAAAATATATCCCAGCTGAAACAGAAGTACTGAACTTGGTATGTCACTCAGGAAAACCCAGTACATTAACAGTTAAGCCTCTTAAAACCTTTGTATTTAGCCAGGTTTGCTTTTCTTTCTGTGAAGGGACTCTGGGCTTAATCTGAAATCAGAAATCTGCTCATACACTGTATAGAATCATTGAATGGTTATGGTTGGGAAGGACCTTAAGATCATCTAGTTCCAAACCCCCTGCCATGGGCAGAGATACCTCATGTCACCCTGTCACCCAAGGCTTTGTCCAGCCTCGTCTTGAACACTGCCAGGGATGGGGCATTTACCATTATGGGCAAACTGTTCTGGTGCCTCACAACCCTAATAATATGGCTTTCTTGGACTGCAATTGAAGCTTGCCTGCCCTGTGGCGCATGTTCTTTATACTGCTTCTGGGGGCAGATATACCCCTTCACTGCTACTGCAGTCTCTGATTCCACTGCCAAATATGACACTGAGAAAAATCTTGATTGACATCAGTAAGAAAGGCTGAGTAGCTAGTCTTTAGGATATATTCTATAAAATTGTCCTATGGTGTGGGGGAGGCTGTTGTACCTACCCCTTGGACCTGCTCTGATTAAATATGCTCAGAATAAGCAACCTCAGTCTCATGTAGATGACACTAAGATGAAAATAAGAGACAAATGTCTCGGTACTGATCAAATCTGATGCAGAAATGTTTGAGTCTTCTGATGAGTGAGTGAAATTACTCTGTCCTAAGTTTCACAAACCAGAACTGCACAGGTCAAGATGGTGATAGGCAGGAATGATGGACCCAGAAAAGCTGGTCACAACTGAACCTGTTTACAAGGAACTGGGTAAGACACAATGCCAGTAACCATATGATTATGGTTACTTCCAAGAATAGCCAGTTAATTACGTGGTAGTCTGGCTGTGGAATAAGACCTTATTCTTATTTACACTGGCACCCCTTTTCATTCTGCAGATAATAAGGAAGCCTCAGCATGGGATTAATTCCTGCTTTTTAGGACTCCTTTTCCAGTAGTGAAAAAGAGTATAAGAGCATTCATGTAACCTGAATGTTGCAATCTATAAATTTAGCTCTTTGTTTAGTGTGACTAAATCCAACTTCCCTTTTATAGCAACACATCTTATTAGTGTTCCTAGTGAAGATTTTTAGTCCTGATTTACCACAAACTGTGGAGGATTAGAGATATGTCCTGGATTTAGCAGTAGCAGTCAATTTTTTCTCCTTCTGAGTAGCTGGTGCAGTTCTGTGTTTTGACTTTCGGCCTGGGTTCAGCGCTGATAGCACCGATGTTTTTAGTTGTTGCTAAGTAATGTTTATTCTGACCAAGGACTTTGTGGGTCTCATGCTCTGCCAGGGAGGAGGGGAGGCCGGGAGGAAGCAGAGACAGACACCTGACCCAAGCTAACCAAAGAAGGGCACACACTTCCTGGTCGGGCTTGTTTTCGGCAGGTGGTATCGTACTCTCTTCCCTTGTTATTTTCTTATCATTTTTATTATTGGTGGTAGCAGTAGTGATTTGTGTTATACCTTAGTTACTAAACTGTTCTTATCTCAACCCATGGAAGTTACATTCCTTCCATTCTGGGTTTAAATCCAGTTTCTACTCCCCCCTCTTCTTCATTTCCTCTCCCCCTTCCCTTCCCCCCCCCCCTTCCTCCCCTCTCGTGAAGGGATGGGGAGGAGAATCGAAGGACTGAGATGTTTATGGTCTTTGTTCAGAGAAGTAAAGTCTGATGCTCCTCAGCTTACAGCCTAATGTTGCTCTTTTGGCCTTGACTAGCACTTCATTGAAGAAAAGCAGCAGAGAGAAAAGCTTTTCTGTGTGCATAACTTGGGGTGAAGAAAGTACATTTTTCTCTATCTTTAGTAGAGCACCATATATACTTGTGTCAGTATGGAAATAATAACATATTGGAAATCCATACTGTAGATTCACACTGTTACTATTGAAGAGTATTTAAGAAAAACCCTTGATAACATTTCATGCCTCACAGTGCCAGGGAGACAGAAGCTACTGGTACTAAAGCAGTCCTCTGTTTTATGCAATCTCCTGTAGGATGTTCAGTGCCTTCAGCAGTAGGGACAGCTCTATCAGGTGTCCTCCAAAGCCTGCTTTATTTGTCTCACTACAGAACTATCGTGTATAAAAGCTTTTAGTTCTACAGACCTCAGTATTTCAAAGCTTTTTCTGTACACCACAGAGCCATCCCCTTTGTTTTCACACTTTTCACACTCATTGTCAAAAATGCATTATAAATATTTCAGAAGGTTGAAAGAAAACAAAACAAAACCAAATGTCACAAAGTTTTTTATTGTTAGGGTGGTGAGGCACTGGAATGGGCTGCCCAGGGAAGTTGTGAATGCTCCATCCCTGGCGGTGTTCAAGGCCACGTTGCACAGAGCCTTGGGTAACATGGTTTAGTGTGAGGTGTCCCTGTCCATGGCAGGGGGGTTGGAACTTGATTATCTTAAGGTCCTCTCCAACCCTAACTATTCTATGATTCTATGAGACTAATTCCTCACTGAGGTTTATACACTAAAACCAAAACACCCCGAACCTGAAGATTTAGGAAAATTTATTCCCTGTTCATCTGAAACGTGTTCAAAAAACCATCTTTTTCTCTCCTCCTCAAAAACAAACCTGTCTTTATAATAATTTAATCTGCTATGCATTCAGCAGCCACGTTTGGCTCTTCCATTGTATTAAGAAGATGCATCTACTGACCCAGTTTCCTGTACTAGAAGGAGTCAATTACAGAAGGAAATTAGAAGCTGACTTAAAGGTCAGAGAGTAGGTGAACAAGGGAAGGGAAGTTCTGAAATTACGCAGCTATTGCAATTAAGGTCTTATAGTCCTTCTTCTACGGGTTGTAGTTTTGGTGGCAGTTTTGATGAATGTTTTAACTTCTATAAGGATCTATCAAGCACAGCAATGGCAGAGGAGAAAGTTCTTTTTACAAAATCACTTACAAAAAAAGGAGTCAAAAACTTCCTTCAGCTTCCTTAACCTCATTGAGTCTGGGTAATTCAACTGCCACTCTCAGCTTCATAGGTCTTGTTCTAGGAGCACTTCTAATATTTGTGAAACTACCAGCTAAATCTATCTATCTATATATATACTGTCACCTTTGACAGATGATTTAAAGTTTCAGATTTCAGCATGAGTAACTCTTGGTTTAGGATGCAAAATCATAAAAGCATTCATCAAGTTAGATTTCATCTAGGACAGATTTAATGAAAATCGAACCCTATTGAAATTCTAAGCCTCCTTCATATTCAAAATCCTCATATTTCAGTGGTGTGCTGTGTAAAACACTACCCATGTTCTAAACAAATAACTAGGTGCGCTCTCTTTGTAAGTGGGTAAAAGGACACCAAGAGTGATGATTTACGAGGCAATGAGACCAAAAACCTTTTGTCATGGTTTAAACCCAGCCATGCAGCTTGTTCACTCAACCCCTCCTTTTCTTGCCCTCCCCCAATCAAAAGAATGCAACTCCCACAGGTTGATAAGAACAGTTTAGTAACTAAAGTATAACACAAATCACTACTGCTACCACCAATAATAATAACGATAAAGGAAATAACAAGAGAAGAGAATACAGCACCTCACCACCCACCAACAGATAACGCACGACACCCCACCAGACTGAGCACCAACTGAATACCTCCTCCAAGCCCCCAGTCAGAGCACCAGCCCTTCCGGGTAACTCTCAGTTATATCCTGGTCATGACATGCTATGCTATGCAATACCTCTTTGGTCAGTTTGGGTCAGGTGTCCTGTCTCTACTTCCTCCCGGCCTCCCCTCCTCCCTGGCAGCGCATGAGACTCACAAAGTCCTTGTTCAGAATAAAACATTTGAGCAGTAACTAAAAACATTGCTGTTATCAGTTCTGCTCCCAGGCTGAAAGTCAAAACACAGCTGCACCAGCTACTAAGAAGGAGAAAAAATGACTGCTACTGCTAAACCAAAGGCATAAGGTTTTTTAGCTTTGTAGTTTTTGTTGTTTTTTTTTTTTTCTTTCCCTGGTAAACACGAGGTAATATATTTTCTGTGAAGTATTACAGAAAGACTACAGTCCATATAAAAAGGACAGAGTTGAAAAGGCCGTAGTAAAACTCATAATTAGAATTTATTCTAATGTCATCACTAAACACATGCGCACTGAGCACCTGTACGGGCCAAATCTGCCTGGTCCTTGGCCAAAGGTCAATCCCATCCTAGAGCTTTTGTGCGTGTTGATCTCCTGCCCTCTCACCTCCCACCCCACTGCCCTCAGTTGTCCTCACAAGTTAGTCAAACATGCAGCAACTTCGTGTCATCTCCTCATGACACCTCACCTTCCTCTGTGTCTTTTTGCTGCCTTGCATCATGTCTTATGATGGCAGTCAAGATGATCTGCTTCCTAACCTTCCCTGGCACTGAGATCAGACTGACAGGCCTCTAGACTCCCAGATCTTCCATCTGGCCTCTCTCGTAGATGGACATAATGTTTGCTAACTTCCAGTCAGCTGGTGCCTCCCTGTTTAGACAGGAGTGTTGATAAATGACTGAAAGTGGGTTGCTGAACACTTCTGCCAACTCCTTCAGTACCCCTGGGGAAGCTGGCAGAAATGCTCACTAGCCACTTTTTCTTGCATTCTTATTAGGAATATAGCCAGTATTTTTTTTTTATTAGTTGGGAGCTAATTTACACAATGATTTTTATATCAGAAAAAAAAAAAAAAGAAAAGCTCTGTCGTCCACTTTTCATTTTCTCTAGCAATAACCAAAATGCTATTGCTTTCCATGACCCAAGATGTAGTATTCTGAAGAATTTTTGAGTACTTCTTACACTTAATACCTGTTTTTGTAAAAAAGTTCCTCATTACAATGAATCTGACTTACAAGTCTTTCATTAGAAAATCCCGCTTGGCCATTAAAAGGTACTAATGTTTTCCTATTGTGCTTAAAAATGAATAATTCATATCATCTATGAGCTTAAACTAGAATGATGAGTAGCAAGGCAGAGCAAATACAGCCATGTCCTATTTTATAGATTTCACCATGTGCTGGTTACAAGTGATCTTCTGTGTTGCTTTTGCTGGCTAGGGTGAACCTTGTTAAAACACATTTTTAATATATATTAATAGACATGTGAATGTATATGAGATGTATGGATCTAAATAAATTGGCTTCAGTGTGTGTCTAGGCACATTTTCTCCATATGCACATACAAACACACACATTCATGGCACCCTAAAAACTTTGAGGAAATTAGCAAGAAATTGGCAATACTTTTGATCAGGGAATAACTCCTTGGTAAAGCTCAGCTTTTCTATGTACTGACATATCCCTGAATTTTGTCGTGGCTGTGGGTATGGGTTTGGTTTTACTTTATTTTCATATCTTTCCTGCACAAAGTGTTCTCAATTAGAGTTTCAAAGTATTCACTAGCACATTTCACACATCCTCACATCTTGCGATAAGCCATAACTATGATTCTTCCTTCATGCTTCCTGATTCAACTTATTTATTAGGAAAAACCCAGCAAATACAAACCAGAAAATAATCCTTTTGTGGCAGAGAGAAACTCTCCTTCTGGTACTGCAAAAAATAAAAGAAATTAAAAAAAAAAAAAAAGAATTAAAAATATTAGAAATTTTAAATTTTCCACTTCTGGGAGTTGATTAGTCCAAGAATGGTAGCCTAAGAAGACACTCCCATAGCAGAAAAAAGAACGACTTTCTTCCTGTGTGACAAACCATGCCTTTCCATGAGGGAAAACTTGAGCCCAGTTCATTATTCCTTTCACAGAAGCTTAGCAGTTCAACCCTTCCTATTGTTTTCAGTAAAAAACAATCGTCCAATGTTATTAAAAAAAAAGTAAATCAAGAAAACATAAGACCTTCATTTTGTTCCTAATTTGTACTGCATTATACTACTTGAAAACAAGAGGAGAGGTATGTCTCAGTTTAATTAACATGATCTGCCACCCACAGAATTGGGGGAAAAAAAGAATTAATCCTAGAGGATGTGATGTTGCGTTAGGGTTGAATAAAGCTCCTGTTTCCACACGTTTTCTTGTAATGCATCCTTAACTAACACACCATTATTTCTAAATGTTGCCAAACACCCATAAAAACCCAATTCAAGTTTAAGTTAATTAAACAGAGCTGCTGTTCCTGACACTATCTTTGCAGAGTGTGCTGGCATCAGCAGCCCCCTGTGCTTCTTCACTAGTCCTGCTCAGGCAGCCACCATCATGCACTGGAGATTTGGCCATGGCAGGATGCAGTAGGTGAACTCCTGCCAAGCAGAGGCCTGGCACCATCGCCTGCCATCTGCAGACATGGATTCTGCCAGGCCACCCTCATTGCCCAGAGGGGATGGTCTCCCCCTAGCCCCACTGAGATGCCCATCCAAGCCTGGCCTCCTGCTGGCTCTAGCCTCCAAGATGGAGTGTGCTACTGATGGGTCACCTCCTTGTAAATACACGCCCACTGGTACACAGGGCTTGCTAAGAGAGTTACACAAAGGTAACTATAGATACTGCCATGTTTTCTCTATGCCTGCTTCTTACCTGGGAATACTGCTGAGTTGCAGAGGTAAGGTGCAGACTTGGTACCAACACCAGTAAGGTACAGGCCTGGTTAGAAACTATGTATTGTTGGTTCCTCTTCAGTCTTTCTCTTCTTCACACACTGCTCTTTACTTTTTTGTCTGGAAAGTTTGATTGTGAAATTGAAAGCAGTTCTGACAAAGTCTGTGCTGGACAAAATACAGGAGAAAAAAAATTAGAAAGTTTAGCAGATGACAAAGAAAACAGATCAATTTGACTCAGCAAACAAAACAGGACAGGGTAGGAGCAGCCAAGTAAGGACTACACTTTGTTGTGGCTAATAGAGTGCCCTCCAAGCCAAGGAGTAAGGAATATTAGATTCTGTCTTCTGAAATTCTAAAGGTTATGTATATGAATTGACGTATATATACATGTGTAAGCCTGTGTGTATATGTGTGTAACAATGGTGAGACACTGCAACAGGTTGCCCAGAGAAGCTGCGGCTGCCCCATCCCTGGCAGTGTTCAAGGCCAGGTTATATGGAGCTTGGAGCAACCTGGTCTAGTGGAAGGTGTCCCTGCCAATGGCAGGGGGTTGGAACTGGATGAGCTTTAATGTCCCTTCCAACCCAAACCATTCTATGATTCTAGGATTCTATAATGTGTATATATGTATAGATAGAGAAAGCTGGGTAGTCAGTCTTCTTTTTGTCCTCACTGTGCCTATCTTCTTCATTTAGAAAAATAATGCTTCAGGGAACAGCTACAGGAATCTTATACTACAGCAGAAAAGAATCATCTAGTAAGAATCCTCCATCCTCCCAAATTACGCATTGATTTCTTTTTGTAATGGAAGTTATCCCTCTCCAGAACTTTTGCTGAATATGGTATTTCACCACAGTAATAAAGAAATAAGAGGTGCTGGAAGCCATTCTTTGTCATCTTTGTAGCTCTTGCTCCAATTTCCATTTGACAACCCAGTGATTTAGACGCAATATATAATGTTTATGGAATATTATTTTTTATGGCAATATTTGATAGCCTAATCTGTTCTGTTTGTGATTCAGTTGCATTTTCACTGGCTGATGCTCATTTCATATGAATCTTATTTGCCATCCACCTACACAAGCAAGGTATTAAAAGTGTGTGTGTAACGCTATAAATCATGAGCATTAACCAGAGATATAAATATAGGCATGTTTTTCTGAGAGTTAAAGACTTGGGAATTGTGAAACTGATTACAGTGAGAAATACGAATGCAGTAAATGCCTTCTTTTTTTTTTTTTTTAACTACCTTTAGTAGATTAACTGCAGCATGTCCGAACAAAATTATAATGGATAATTATGAATGCTAGCTGTTGCATCCTACCATATAATTTTGTGAAGAACCAAGTATATTAAATTATTACCATAAGCATATTTCTGCAATAAGGTAGGAGAAACAGAGCTTAACCAATATTATTTGAAGTGTGACACTGTAGTGAAGTGTCTTCTCTTGTTATTTTCTTTATCATTATTATTATTGTTGGTAGCAGTAGTGATTTGTGTTATACCTTAGTTACTAAATTGTTCTTATCTCAAACTGTGGGAGCTGCATTCTTTTGATTCTCCTCCCCATCTCTCTGGGAGCAGGGGGAGGGCAAGAAAGGGGGTTGAGTGAGTGAACGAGCTGCGTGGCTGGGTTTAAACCACGACACATGTCCATCAGTACATTTCTCTTCCAGAGATACCTGTGAGCAAAGGCATTGCATAGGTGGGTCTGCAGTGTGAAGCCTAAAGCATGGCACTTGAAGAAAGGCACTAGAAGAGATTCAGTTTTCACAAGATAGCAAGTATTGCAATTCTGGATCACTTTTTTCATTTCAAATAAATCTACATGTGTCCTTGACACTGTAAGAATGACCTTATAGCTACTGATTACTAATAATATTGCTTGCTTTTTTTAAGTTAGAATTGATAAAACTAGGTATTTTGGGGAAAGTATGAACCTTATGAAACTTCATGAAATGAAACTTCCCTTCTTGGCCAAAGGCACTCACAGCCTTAAAGACTCATGATATATTTTCTCTGCTGCATTTGTTACTGAGAATTGGAACAAACTATTCTGAGTATCAGGATAAACTGTCTATACTGGAAGACAGACTTCAATCCACTTGGTTAAAACGTTCTGGTACTTTAAGAGAATTAAAGGTCTGACCACTTTGCCTTCAACTATAGTTTCATCTAATTACCAGGATGCAACCTGTTTGCAGGCAGTCAAATAAAAAAAGATTTGTGCTTTGGCAATAAAACAGCACACTGTCTTGGAAGAACTGTAGGCACTTCTGCTCACAGCAGGTTTTTCTAATGCTCTGGAAGTCAGAAGAATACCTAAGCATAAATTATGTGGTAATTAGAATCAGTGATTCTAAGTTAGAATCACTTAGAATCAGTGATTCTAAGCTATTCAAAATATTAATTATTTAAATTAAGAGCTGAATAAAAAAATTAATAAATCCAATAGGAGTTTCCTCAAATCAAATTAACGAAGTATTAATTACTTCCTAATTTAGACTCTTTGAATAAATAGTGAGGTTTTTGCTTATTATTTTTTCCTGTTTCTTCCAGGCTACTATTTTTCTTATCCACACAAAAGTCAAGAGAAAGATAGTGCAGCATACTTACTATTCATCAGGAAGGAGAAAAATGTTACATCTCTATTTGAAATTTTGTTTTCATTGTAAAATACCAGAGCCTGTTCCTTCTACATATAATTGAGAAAACAAGTGTATTTCACAATAAGATTTATTATTAGAAAGCTTATCAGGGATTTATAATTTGTGACAAAATACTTTCAAAAAGCATCTCAATAGATGTCAACTTTACAGTGGTAAAGAACTTTGTTCATTAAAGAAGTTGTTTTCTATCAAAATGTCTTATGATAATTTGAAAAAAAAAATAGTTCTCCTAATAAATAGTCATAATATTTTTGAACGCCTGGAAAATTTGCTGTGGTACCTAAAAAAAGTATCTCACTTGTTCCTCTGATAATAATGTTAAAATACTGCACACTTCCTCCAATGGTAACAGTCCAATACCAGCCCTGTCATTTCAGATGGGCTTCAGGTGGGTGGCAAGGCCTTACCTTTCTCTGGAGGATGATGGAAGAGCTGTTGAAGGCAGTTCTCCAGCAACTCATTCAATGCCACACACTGCAGCCTTGGAGTACTCTATATCCAGAGGAATATGAGGAAGGTACAGAAGGGCTTAAATCCTTTTTTTCTGTTTGAGGAAAACACCCAGCACTGTGAGGGAGGCAGATGAGGGCACATTGCTTACATCTACTTCTGACTCATGTGTTTTAAGTTGGTGAGAACTTTGGAGTGATTTAGGTTAGAATTTCTTGACTTTAGGCCACATGCCACTTATATGGGTTAATGATACTACATCACTCATTGGTCATAAGTACTTTGTGCTACTGTAACTGCAGTACATCTGCCCTCACAGATGAAACAGGCTTCACAAATTCAATTCTGATGTCACCTGTTCTCTTTAATATTACCTCCTCTACATATTAATATCATTCTCTGGTGGTGATCTCAATTGCACATTTAAAAGGTGACTGATAAAAAGAATCTGTCAGCAACCTTCCTATTAGTTCCAGGGTTTAAACACTCATGTGGGTTAGAACATTTCATTTGGTTTCTCTGACTTCTAGCAACCACCTCTTTCTCCAAAAACAGATGAACAAGGCAAATGTTTACAGTTCATGTGGACTGACAAGTGGGCCTGTGGAGCCCTGTCTTCAAAAGGCACCTTCAGGAAGGTAGAGTGCTGGGCACAAATGATGCTTACATAAAAAAGACTACCCTTGTGGTAGGGTGTTCTCCAGCTGTAACATATTGCCACTTGTATCAACACTCTTTTCTGAACCAGGGAACAAGTTTTGATGATTAATTTTTGATTCCTCTGATTTTGACCAAGCTGTAAAAAAACATAGTAAACTGTTCTTCCTTAATGACTGCTGGGATTGCCTAATAAATCTAATGGTTAAATGGAGAGTTTTCCCCGGATCATTCTTATATCTTTTTTTCTGAAACAAACCACAGTTTTAATTGGAGAGATTGAGACAAGAAAACAAAGCTAAAAACCCAAGAGAAACTAGAGTAATAAAATTAGGATGCATGGTAATGTAGATGTTATCTGGAATATAAATATTTTTGAAAGTACCTAAAGTATGCTATAGAGCATAGCAAAAGGATACCTAAGATGAAGTCAACAATGTTACCTTCAAAAATCAAAAACTCAGCAGTTTAGATTCATTGTTTACCTTATAGTTAAACATCTATTACAATTGTCATGTTCATCACATCATCATATTCAAGACTGGAATTGTTGAATTGATGAAGAAGGATTCAGAAAATAAAATAAAAAAAAAAATATTCTGTAGAAGGAAAAAAGGGACCAGCTCTCAAACTTCCTCATATTCTCGAGTTTTTTTAATTGAAAAAGAGATCACTGCCTTCTATGCAATCTATTCAAAATAGGTTTTGCTGTTACATGGTACCAAGAGATTCCTCTCAAAATAAAAAAAAACAAAACAAACAAACCAAAACAACACAAACAAAAAAAGCCCCCAAGCAAACAAAACCGTTTTGAAAGGATACATAATTCAGTTGGTAAAGCTCTTGCAATGGGTGTCTCTATTCTGTCACTTTATGAGACCATGTGAGGATTAAGAACAAGGAATTTGCATTTTATTGTTAATCACTTTTATTGTTAAAAAAACCTTTGGATTTTATCATGAATATTTATGTCTCACTTTATAAACACAAGCAAATGCTGCCTACCTTACTTGTAAGTCCCTTTCCTGTCTGATCTTTGGTAAAGAAGTAGACTCCATTTTCTTCCCTGAAATGTCCTTTCTGCTTTTTACTGCATGCACTATAACTCTTCAAAATCCAGTTTAAAGTTCAGACTATACTAAACGTGCTTCAAATAACAGTAATTTCACTGTAATTAGGGAGCTTTATAAGAAGTTCCTTGTGTTAAACCTGATATGCAATCACATACTGTTCAGCCTTCCTTCTGTTCTCGAATTTCCTTGATTTAAATAAGAGATATCCATCAATTCTGAGACAATCCATCAGCTCAGAGATCAGATAAAACATTTGGCTGCCTCCACCAGAAGTTATACTGTAAAAGCAATTGTTTACACAGAAATCTTTCAGATTAAAAACTTGGGTGTTAAGCAGGCTTCTGTATAGTATCTCTTAGCCTGAGAAATTCCAGACCAAATAATTTTCACCTGATATCAATGAAAATGCAAATATTTTTCTCATACTTGGTACCTTTATATACTGCAATTCTAGTAATCTATATTTGAAAAAAAGCCTGAAAAACTGCCTGGTTTAAAAGACACAGATCTTCAGATCTTTAGAATTTTTAAAAACTTACTATTGTCAGATTTGCTACTAAACACATGACCGTGTGTGGGGAAAAAAAAAAAATAGAAAAAGAAATTATATTAAATGAATAAAACCGCTTAGCATGAGCATGTAATATTATTAAGAATGGTATTTACATTTCCTTGGCTACACAAAGGCATATGGCAAGAACATAAGATACAGTTTCCTAAGTGCTGTATATTAAATGCATTTTTTAATTAGCTCTAATGCAACCAATGGTTTTGGATATGATTAACACTGTAGAAATAGGTTTTCCTCAGAGTCTATTATTTATATGTTCAGCATGGACAGTCTGCTTTTAATTCTACTTCAGAGACTCATAAATATTGAAATTGTGCAGTTGAAGTCACAGACAAATTTAGTATTTTAATCACAGAAGGTATCTGTTTTAATGAAGTTCACTAGAGCTTATTACACAGACAATATATGCATTTGAAAATATTTTCCTCCTAGCTGGTAAAGAGCAACATTTTAATATGAAGTTTGCCTTTAAATCACTTTTATTCTTCCCAGCATTGAATTACTAAGGCGAAATCCATCTACTTCCTTCCAACAACTTACACTTAGGATTTGATATTGGATTTTTCTTCTGAAAATTGCATACAGCACTAATAATACCTTTGAGCAGCCTAATAAAAGTTGTAGTAAAGCTGAAAAATGAAACGTAGTTTTGGACATGCTAAATGCTACCCATTTATGAGAAACAAGCATTCATGAGCAACTGATCTAATCCATTGTGATTTTACTCAGCTGAGACAAAAACAAGCCTCCCAGGGTCTTGATTCTTTTTCCTCAGTCTGAAAATATTCAGATTGTCACCTCTCACTTCCGGGGACAAATATAGAAACTGGGGTGGGAAGGTAGGGGAAGTAAAAAGGGAGACACTCTCTCACTCATTTCTAATAAGCAGTTACAGAGCAAGATAAGAGCTGTAGCATTTGACCGTGGCTCCAAGGACCGCATAATGTGTTTGGCCATTAAAGCTGTTCTTTAGGCAGCCACCTCACAAAATAGCTTTCCTTTAGCAAGTTTTCAGCTAGACTAGACACATGCATTAGGGTACACTTAGAAATAAAGAAGAAGGCAAGGAGGCCCCAACCTATTTTTTTACGCTGTTATTTGGGGTAGCAATTAATGGATTAATGAAAATGGCAATTCTACAGTGCTGAGAACACCTTCAAGGTTGGCCCGTAAATGCTGGGAAATAATGGCGTTCCTCATCTGAAGATCTTAGAGATCTTTGTGCCTCCACTTGCTAGGATGGTGGCTGCTTGATGGGGGTTGGAAAACTCTCCTTGGAAAACCAGCATTTAGAGTGTTAGGCAGGACCATAAGAATCATGACAAAGCTCTGGTGCCTGCATGCCAGATACATCTAAGTCAGCTGGATATAAGCATTTCTCTACCCAAATACCTTACTGATATTTCACTTTCTTATTAGCTGTTTTACAAACGCTGAACTGAACTTTAAATGGTATTGAAACAGTTGCTTTCTAGCAATTTTTTCTTAACATACTCTACCTGCTTAATAGGTGTTGGTAACCAACAGTCACTTTGGACTTGGTTGTTTGGATCAACATTTTATCCTACAGGAATAAGAATCCCCTAGTTTCCAATTCCTTTGCCTCAAATGACTCAGCAAGAAAAAAAGCACGATTTTTTTGTTTGTCCAAAGACCCATATGCTGACACAGCTTTCAATAGCTCCACAGTGTATTTGTTTGGCAGAAAGAAGGAATAAACACATTATGCTCTTAATTTCTCTCTTTCAATACCTTCAGTTTCATACCAGTGGGACCAAACCTCTGCCTGTCTTTGTGTGTGCAAGAGCAAGTGTTCGGCTGGGCTGCCATCTGCTCTTTATGCTTCCTCCATACGGGTGGGTGATAATGACTAAGGCAATGAGGATCAAAAGTCTGTGGTGTCACTACAGCATTCAAAGGAATGAACTCAGCTACACATCTGAGCTGATACTAAAATTTCTCACCGAAAAACCACATTAGAAAGGTAGTGAGTATAGGATTGAATGGAGCGGGTACGCTCTGCTCATGATCTCATCCAAGTAATAAGCCTAGATGCCTAAATGTGATGCTAGTTTAAAATCTTAGGGGCAGCAATTACTTTGCTCGAAGTCTAGCTCTGTTATTTGTTTTTTTTCTCCATAATCACTTCTCTTCCTGTGTGACAAGGACAATCAAATTTATTACTTTCTGACAGCAGAGTGACGACTTGGCAGTCAGGCAGCCACCAGCGGTCAGCTGGCCCTTTTGTCACTCCTGGCATCTAACTGAAAGCTGTTCAGGCTCTAGATTTCGATGAGATTTCAGGAAGGTGCAGAATCCAAGTCTGACAGTTTGAATATGCTCTTCCTCATTCAAAATAGACAGAACCTCTTTGCTAAAGCACTGTTTCGGGGGAGTAATGTATTTGCCAGCTGTGAATCTCTGTCTCTATGGAAGGGAAGTGTGTGCCAGGTTGTAACTTATCACAGCTATTTTTCCTTCTGTTCACAAATCAGAGGTAAATATTTGGAAGAATCAACAGCCTGGTTTTGTTTCATTTTGTTTCAGGAGGTTTTCTAATGACAAAGAGAGTGGAATTTGGTTTTTCAATTGTTTTTAAATAAAAACAAAAATCAAGGGTCAATCGGTATGTCTTAATGTTTGACAAGAGACATGTAGTCCATATGTGCTTACTCAGAATGTGCAGCTGATTATTCCACACTTCTCAAAGTGTCTTCTCACTGGAGCGATGGCCCCATAGAGTCATTTAATGAGGGGAACGTAAATTACCAGTCATCAAGACTGGTTTTCTGACTACCTCTCTGCTGTTTTGGGGGCTGATGAACCTTTCTTCTGGTGCATCTGACTCATTTCACTTATTAGTGTGAGATGATTTTTTTTTAAATTTTATATAAACAGGCCAAGAACATTTGTTTTCTTGTTTCAGAAAGTGATTTTCTTAGTAACTTACAAAAAAAAAAAAAAAACAAGAAAAAAGATTAATTTATAAAGTTAATTTCCTTTAGCAAGTTTCCTTTTTATCAAACAAATAAAGGTCGGGAGTGTGGCCATGAAATTCTTGAAGGAGGACTGAAATTATGTATTACATCATTGTGCAAAATATACGGAGAATAGAAACATCTGGGTCCGTAATAAATTTTGAGCAAGATGAAGAGGTAGGATGGAGATTACTGTGTGCTGTGCAGTGAAGATAGATAGAACTTGGATACTGAGAAAGGGAAATGGAGAAAAACTGGCATTGTGGTGAGTCTGAGATAATTTAATGCTTTATTAAATCATTAATAATACA
The DNA here is from genome assembly GCA_039877255.1 of Loriculus beryllinus. Taxonomy (NCBI): domain Eukaryota; kingdom Metazoa; phylum Chordata; class Aves; order Psittaciformes; family Psittacidae; genus Loriculus; species Loriculus beryllinus. Next base: position 12,174 of record JBCJKH010057378.1, on the reverse strand, counting down.
TTAAGTAGCAGATATGGAGTGCCAAAGCTGGACATACACCACGGCTCAGTCACCATTGGATTTTCCTCAACAATTGACAGGGGGAAAGAAGGAAGCAAGCATTAGCCAGCTCTTTGTGTCATCTGGGAAGGAGGAAAGGGTGACTGCAAGTGACTTCCTGATTCTTGGACTTAGACACACCCATTATGCTTCCTATGAAGTCAAAAATTATAATGTTGGAAATGCTGGGATGACTATGTAGATGTTTTTTTCTGAATGGCTCTCTGTACTTCATGGTAGATGCAAATAATATAGAATAAGCTGCATACATTAAAATCAAGAATATGTCATTAAGAGATAGTCATCAGCAGGGACTCGAGAATTATGACTTGTTCTTAAGCAGTTGTTTATTAAACATTAAATAATTTTTATGGAAAAAAGTTAAGCCACGGAATTTTTTTTTCATTAATTTCTAAAGTATGCATTATAAAACAGCTTAGATCAGCAGATGGTCTTTAAAAACACACATTTCAATAACATGGGGGGATTTTTCATGCAGTAAGAGCATATTCAACTTTCCATCTTGTTTTACCACTTAAATACTACAGTAAGAATAAAACAGGAGACTGGGATGTGGAGACAGCCCTCCCAATTCTTCATGTACAATGCGGAAACTTCTGTGAGAAGCAGAAGCATTCCCTGTGAAAGGCATACGTTTCTTGCTAACCTCAGCAGTAGCCCAACCTTGAATTTGAGTTCTGCTGAGCTTGGCAAGCACTTGTGCTCTTTCTCCCTGCTGTTGGCACTATACATCCATTAGAGGATTCAGTTGTACTTGACACAACATTCTATAATTTCGGTCCTTGCCCAGTATTCTTTCCTAGCATGTACATAGAAGAAATAAAAAATAGGTCTGCAAAAGAACAGCAGACCATTTTAAAGTGATCTTCACTGGTGCTTGTCTAACCAATTCTCCTACAGCCTCTGAGGTAATTTGTTCTAGTGCATTTACATTGTTAAAAAGGTTTTCTTGACATCTAAACTGAATCTTTCTTGCTGCCATTTAAGCACTCTATTTCTTGTTCTGTACATGATAGTGAGCAAATAATCCCTTTCTGCAGCGTCATTTATGCTTTTAAAGGCTATTGTCACTCTCCTCTACAGCCTTATCTCTCCTAGATTTTAAAAAACACTGTTACAACCTCTTTTGGTATTTTGATGTTTTCAAGAACTCTAGATTGTGTCCCACTGATCAACAACTTTCAGGAATTACAGCATCCAAAGTAGGACAATGAAATTAAGCTACGGCTAGGCTACTGATTATATATGCTGCCTATGCATTTACATGCCCTTTCAAAAAACAGAGTCATTGAATAGAATCATAGAATCAGCTAGGTTGAAAACCACCTTTAAGATTATTAAGTCAAACCATAACCCCAGGAATGCCAATAACACTACTAAACCATATCACTGAGGGGCTCATCTACATAATTTTTAAACCCTGCCAGCGATAGTGATTCCACCACTGCCATGGGCAGCCTGTTCGAATACCTAATCACCCTTTCTGTGAAGAAGTTTTACCTAATATCCAACCTAAACCTCCCATGATGCAGCTTGAGGCCATTACCTCTTGTCTTATTGCTTGCTACTTTCAGGTAGTTGTAGGAAGTGGAAAGGTCTTCCACCCTGAGCTTTCTCTTCCGCAGACTGAACAACTCCAGTTCCCTCAGCTGTTCCTCATAAGACAATATAATAGTAATGTCTGAGTCATATTCATGTTGTGATCTATTTTACCTGAAGGACCTTTTACTGTAACACTCCTAGCAAACCAGATATTTCATAGCTTGTAGTTGTCCTCATAACTGTGTAGAAAACTTTACATTAATATTTAGTAAGAAGAATTTCAGACCATTTCTCTAGTTTACCAAGGTCCATTTTGGTTCTACTCCAGTAACCCATCCTCTTCCAGTTTCATTTTGTTTGGCTACAGCAGGCAGTACTAAAGTCAGTAGACACTTGCGGAAGTTCAGTCCTTATGACTGTAGGCTCAGTTATAGGTTTTATAGCCAACATCTAATAGTGTCATCTTAAACCACATGTCCCTAACTTGCTTATGAGCATCTCCTGTGAAACACTATTAGATTAACATCTAGATAATGGATATCTGCTGCTGCTCCTCTGCTCATGAGTCCTATTTCTGTATTATAGCAAGAAACAGGTTTTCTTTGATATGATTTGTTCTCAATAAATCCATGTAGGCTGTTTGTTTCTGCTTGGTACTCATTTGTCTCAAGAATTTTTCTGAGACATTAAAATTAGGTGATTAATTTATAATTCATTTTTTTTTTTTGCAGACCATGCTTTTCTCTTTGCTCAAGAGAAGGCTTATTTTGCTCTTCTTCAGTCATCTAGTATCTCACCATATTCCAAGAGCTCTTTAGATTAATCACTAGAACATATTGCTGAAGTGCCTCTTTAAATGATATGAGGTTTATTGTATGAAAAAATTTCAAAATCTTTGACTTCTGTAGGTATTCAGTAACCCCTCCGCTTTCTGTATTCAAGGCTAAAGTAATACCTCTTAGTCATTAACAGAAACTTGTGTCACGCCTCTTACTGAAGATGCTTTCTTTTTTTTGAAAACATTGATGCAAAGAATGTCACGTATATGTTGACCTTGAGGCCAGTCCTGATTAAATTTCTCTCTCTGTTTAACATTTTCTTACAGCATATATTACAGCATACATTTCCCACAGCATTTCCTTCTATCACTTACATTACCTCTAGTTTGTTACCTTTTATGCCCCTTGCTAGTTTAATATTTTGTCTGGTTTTGTCCCTTTGTGTTATGACTTTATCATCTTCCCCTCTAATGTGACCTGGTTTCTGTTTTTGTGAACACTCCTCTTATAGTAAAAATATGTAAGCACCATAAATGCAACCTTACAATAAATTTTTAGAGTAATACTTTCCTGACAAAATATGCAGCATCTTATTTGAATGGAATATGCATTACTACTTTCCAGTAAATATTAAACACAATCTTTGTTCAGAGTGACATACTCCGCAACTATGAATATTGTTACAATATCACCTCTAGTCTCATGGAAGGCACTCTGCATTAGTTATAAGACCTATCACACAGTCGCATATCATGTATTTTAATATGCATGGAATTAGGACTCTTTCCCTGAATTAATTCAGATACCTCAACTGCAGAGCTCTGTCTCATGGACTCTGGAGGTAAATTGGTTCAATTTAAAATAATTAGTCTATATAATGGGTGACAAAAATTATGATTTGGTAACCCATTTCTAGGAAATGCACAAGATATTGTTATAGCTAATGAAACGTAAGTTTTTCCATTTTGGCGTTGTGACTTGAGGAGCTCTTAATGGGATATTTTACTTACATGCTAAATGCTTTACCAGAAATAGGGTATAAGTACTGTTGCATGCTCAGATAAATATTGCTGCTGTTGCCTTTGCTTATTGAATATTAGTATTTAAAGGCTACATGACCAGAAGCTGAATAATTTCAATCAAAACAAAAGGCATCTGATAAAAACAGTTTTACAAAGCTCTTTAAAGTTAGATTCCAGCAGTATTACTGAAAGGGGATAATGTTTTGTACCAGGTGTGGTTATCTCAAGTAGTTCTCTATATAGTTCCTGTTAATTTAGGTAAACTAGAGTGTGTTACTGAAGAATATAGAGTGAGTCTTGACAAGACATGACTCCTTCCTCTTCCTGGCAAGAAGGTCAAGAATAAATTCATTAAACAAGTAATCCTAAAGTAAAGACTAGGTTTCAGCTGAACAACAGATATGCTGAAGAAGCTGTGCCAGCAGAGATCTACTTCTAGCTGCATAGTCTAAAGAGACAGGGACAAAAGACCTTAAAGTTGAAAATTCCCAGCCATGTGGTACTTTCTTGCTTGTGAGTGATTTGGGCAGATTTGAGACATTTATGAAGAGCAGAGCTGGTTTCAGTAGGACAGGGGCAGCTGGCTCCAGTTTGGCAAAGGTGGCAGATACAGAGCCAGCTCCAAGAGAACGAGACTGAGATACCCAGGGTTTGTGCCCGTTTATACCAGAGAAACCAAAGATACATAGACCCAGTACATCACATAAAATCACAAATAAGTTACTGGAGGATCAGGGCCATTTATAACATTCCTGTAAGGTGCTTATCTAGAGGAGAACTGGAAGCAAATAAAGAGAATGAATGACTGCTGGTGCCAGAGATAGTCTGGGATAAATCAAGTTTGAGTTCAGTCCCCCAAAATCACCGTCTTCAAAGAAGTCATTCTGAAAGTTTTTGTAAAGCTAAAGGTCAAACTTTGAAATAAATAACCGCAAACTATTGCCACCATATTCAATCTGCAGCGGTCACTACACAGCCTGCAACTTAAGGCATGGAAAAAACAAATGGAAAAGGAGGTTTGATGTGTCCATGTTTCAGAGAACTGATACAACTTAAAAAAAATCCTTCAAAGAAAGATAGAGAGCTCGGTATGTGACACCCATATGCTGCATTCAGCTAAAAATGACAGGTGAATATAGTGTAATTGGTTTTAGAACTTCAAAAGTCTTTTGGCATTCATGAGGCAATCCAGCTGTAAACAATGTATGACTGTAATTGCATTTCAACCTGCTTCTACTGTAAGCTAAAAAGAAAGGGCTTATTTTTAGGTAAGTTGTCAGAGTTTGTTAAGCCAGTCATGAAACAGTAAAAGGTCAAACCAGTATTTAAATTTCATTTAGCTGTAATTCTCAGCCACATAAAAGAGCTCTATTTGCCTTTCTTTTCGCAATGGTTACATAGCACTTACCACGCAAGTCACCTCAAACCACTCCATCACTGCAAGTTCAGATTCACTGCACTCCTGAGGTGGAGTGGGTGCATGACCAAGGCTGCTCACTGGGGCTGTGTTGCACAGGTGTCCAGGTTCCCAAGATTAGTTGTCCAAGGTCCCATTGAAAGGCAAGTTACCACGTAACTCCAGCATCCTCTCACATACCCTGAGCTGAATTGTAGCCTTAATATATAGCTTTTTAAGAATGCCTTATCCTCCAGTAAGCATTTAAGACAGACCAAGATACATGGTATGTGATTTTTTAATTCATATTCTTTTACTGGTGATGGCTACTCTTGGTCTTTTCTATGTTGCCTTTCTTGAAGGATTTCTCACGGAGAATGTCTAGCCTCGTTCCCTCCTGGAACAAATATAACTCTCATTTCTTTGCATGGAGAACACATGCAAAGAGGTACTCCTTTTGAGGTGGGACAGAAGAGAAATTATTAAATAAAAGAAAGCATTTCAATATCAGGAAGGTAAATGCAGCTGCTTCCTGACTGTCTCTAATCTGTTATTCAAAAAGAGCTGCTTTCACCTTGATAGGACTGAAACACAAGTAAAAGGAGACACAATAGAAGTAAATTAAGGGAAGAGCTTACATTGTTACAGTCTGTCACTGAGACCTTTAACAGCAGAAGGAAAGAAGCTATCAAGATTAGCATCAAGCAAGGAATTGGTGTCACTGGTAGAAAACATCTTGAATTACATCTCTGTGACTCAAGCCTCTCTGACAATAGCAGCTTTGCTGAACAAGATGTGTTAGCTTTAAAGAGATAACGGTGTTTAGCAGTCACATACAATCTGTCCAGAACAATTAATTGAAATGCCAGTGAAGGTCTTCCATAGAGAAATTTGGCTGAGGACCTAGTGATCCAATCAGTTAATACTCTCCATTTATTTGATGGCTGTAGATGCAGAATCAAATGGCATGCTAATCTATATAGATATAAGCCTAGGCAATATTTTTCCTTTGTGATCCAGACTGGACATAATTCTGTTATAGGTTAGAAGAGAATAAGAAGAGTGGCTGCGAACAATTAAATTTTTAATGCTACATCTATTTTCCATACAGTGTGCTGTATTTTTTAATCAGTCCTTTCATCTTCCTAACATGATAGGAGAAATCCAGCTACTAGACTGCAAGCAGCATGAAAAAACAAACCAGCATTGAAGGAAAGGGAGGAGCACTGGGCAGCCACAGACTACATTTTTGCAAGACTTATGTATGCTAAAAAGGAGAAAGCATCATAAAACCCCCTTCAACTTACCTAATAGAAAAGTTACCACTGGAACCCTTTGTAATCCCTTATCCATTATGCAATTTGAAATTCTTACTCTAGACTAGGCAGGTGATGTCATTAAGCACCAAATACATAGAGTAAAGGACCATAGGGTCAGAAGGAAAGTCTGCCTCAGCATGCTTGCTAGTCTTATCAAGGTTACTGGCTGAGGCCTGATGTCTTTTCCACAGTAACTACTTCTTCCCACTGAGTTATAGACACCCTGCATGTTCACTCATTTGGAGCAGTGTCTCTATATGGGACAGCCAGTGTAGAACTGACAATATGCCAACCTCCTTGCTTAACGTTGCACTCCATCCTGGTTCTAGGCTTCAGCTCAAGGCCTTCTGCTGAGAAGCACACTCATTGATCCTTCATATAGATATGTTTCATATAGCACTAAGAAAAGCATATTCAGCTTCACGTAAAAACAGCTACATTTTCCCACCTTCAATCTCTCTTTTTTGATCATTAATCTTCTATTTGTTAGCTTAAATTTATTCATGCCTAACCTATACTGCTTAGATTTGTGGTGTTCTTTCTTTAGTAACTTCAAAGTAAAATATAATCAAGACCTCAGTTGATTCCATGTTAAGGGATAGAAAACCAAGCCACTGAGCCTATCTGAACACAGAGTCATTTGTATCTGGGTTATATCTGGGCTACATTCCACCTCTTCTCCTCAGCCTTATGCTCATACATAAGCAAACCTCTTTTTTTTTCCAAAAACTCTCATTTCTGAAAATGAAGGACAAAGAGTACATTGAAATTTTGCCAGTCCTTGTAATATATATTTATATCACAAATGCTGCTCTCTAAAATTATTACTGGAGCAAATCGTTGACAGAAGCTAAAGAAAATTATTTAGAGACAGAAATTATCAAAAGCCTGTTGTAATAAATGGGCAAGGAGATATTTTTTAGGGAAGAAAAATCCCCAAACCAAGAAAACTTAAACAAACTTCATATTTAGATGGACAGACAAGTAATATTTTCTGGTTAGTGCAACACATATAAAGTAATGTGTTATTTTGTCTCAGCCAATGAACTAGAAAATTTGAAATCATCTGGAAAATAGAGCTGAAGTTCCATAAATCAGTTGTTAAAGAAAAGCCTTTCAGATTTTGCTATTAATCAAGATTACACAATGCTTGAATCTGCAGTATGATATGGTGTTTCTTACTGAAATCTCCATGTTAATTTACCTTTAGTAACTTATGTAAACCAGGATAATCTTTTTATCTTATTTAGTATTTCTACAGTGAGCAGTATGTACAATTTATGCATTTGTTATCCTCTCCTAATTTTAGTTTTCTTTAGAGAGACATGCAAGCTCATGTCATTGTAGAATATTTTGCACCAGGTAAGATATTATATTTTCAGGTTCTTATACAGAACCATAAAAATTATCAGCATGTATGTTTTTTATGAAAATGTCTTGTAACAAATGTCTGGTACCTCCTTTAAGGTCACCAAAATCACTTCAAATCTTTGAAAATATGAAGGGCATAGCATGTGATTGAGAATTTGTAGTAAAACCTGTGTGTACCCAAGAGTAACGATTTACAGATCTTTGTGAATGGGTCATATACAGTGTTCTTAGCCTATACAATGAAGCTGTGTCAGCATTTCCTACTCAGTGTATGTGTATACAGTAACTTACAGGGAATAGAGTAGTGATAGAAATAGCCAGTGAAAGACTGGATAGAATGATGTATGATACAGCTTGTCCAGGAGTCTTATACACCAAGAAGGTGCATGGTGCAGTAGTACCTCAGTGACTGAAAAATAGGTAAGGTTGGGCTGTAGCTAGATTTGTCACAGGAGATATGAGAATGTGGGAGCAGGAAAGCAACTGGAGGAGGCAGCGGAGATTTTAAAGACCCTTCTTTAGTTTGTCACAGGCTGAAAGACAAGCTTTTGATATTAGCAGTCAGATAGGAACACTTACTGTCCAAGATATTTTTCTTCTTCTCTGCCTGATCTTGGTGGTGTTGTGATAAAAGAATCACTGTTCTTTTATTCCTTAAAGATTTCACTACTGAAATGAAGCATACATGAAGATTTAATTTAAATACAGGCAGAAGCTAATATTGGTCTGCTTGCCATGAGGAAAGGAAAAGGAAAAGGAAAGGGAAAAGGAAAAGGAAAAGGAAAAAAGGAAAAGGAAAAGGAAAAGGAAAAGGAAAAGGAAAAAAGGAAAAGGAAAAGATAAATTCTGACCCCCCCCCCCCAAAAAAAAAAAAAAGAAAAACAAAACCCCAAATAAACAAAAATAAACAACCCTCAAAAAAAAGACAAAGCTTTTAAAAGGCCTGAGATTTGTTCTGAACACATATATCTGCTCATAGTATAATTAAGAGTCTGAAATGCATGCTATAACATTGCAAGACCAGATTCTTTAAATTCTGCACTGGCTGATTGCTAATTCTGACCTCAAAATAGAACATATACTTCTTGAATGTTGTGTCTATCTCACATGATGAGACTGTGTCTTCTTTCTAGCACTTTTTCACAGGCTCTATTTCACTGAATAACAGAACAGAGTGTTAGATGATTGAGGGAGGTGGTCAGGGAGTAGAAAAGTGAACCGAAAAATAAGCACATATTTGGCAGTCTCACTCCATATGCCCCTGGGACATGACCAGTGCACACAGCCAGATCTAGGAACTAGGAAGCATTTAGCTGAATTTCCTCCTGCTCAGCTGTCACACCTGAAAATCTGCTGTACACACACTTTAAAGGGAGCTTGCCTTTTGTTTTCATTCTCATGGGTTGTCATTAAGAAGTAACTAACGCCTGTAAGTTGCTTGGCAATATTGATCAAAATATAGGTTATTACACTATCAGTTGTTTGGAGCACTTCTGTATCAAGCATGGAGTGAGTCTTGATTTCTAGTAAAACTAGCGTTTTCTGAAGGCAAACCAAGTGTCTAGATTACAGCAGAAAGATGTTTAAATTATGTCATTTGATGTGCTTTCTAGCCTATAAGGAGTTGTTTGCATTGCAAACTGCTCTTTATAGAATCAAAGTCATCCTCACTGTCTTACATTTAACTTTCTAGTGGTGAAGTAAGACACAGATGTCTCATTAGTGGATGTTTGTTCTGTTAGCCTCAATAGTATCCTGTTCAGCTGAAGTAGATTCATGATATTACATGATGGCCTTTGAAGAAACTTGCAGCTCTTCTGATTGTTAGTCGTACTTGTTCAAGCATCCAAACTCTCTCTCATGGTAGCACAGAGAAAGTGTAAAAAACAGATCAACGCCCACCACAGACTGACAGAGACCATATTTGCACCCAGAAATATGTGCTAATATTTTTTCTTATTTTTATTTTTCTATGATAAAAATTGATACCTGTTAATGAGCACGTACGTTTCCTGCAATCCTCACCTCTACTGAAATGTCAAATATGTTTGGTAGATATTTTCATATTGGAAATCAAGAAAGAGGATATCTATTTGTCTAAATAGCTATTATATACAATATTCACATATGCCAATAAACAGTCTGTGGAAGATGGTGTTTTCTATCATGTTTGCCCATTAAGCATACCCTTATTATAACTCACTCTGAAAGCAATGGCTTGTGTCTCTTAGTGAAGGCACACTTTCTTTCCCTGTAAATGACAGCCATATCATCAATTAATAGTAACAAAAAAATTTAGTGTTTTGATACTGATTTCTTTCCATGTAACATGTCCTGAAGCATTAGAAATAATGAATTATTCATTACCAATTAGCATTACACCAAAGTCACATTAAACCATCTGTGAAGAGCATGGCTTACTTAGGACATGGTGCCACCACAACCTAGTTAGTTTAGTTAGGACAGAAGAAATGCTTTGATCCAAGTTCCTGATTCCTTTGCTAGAAATGAAACTGATTTTTGTATGCTTTTGTAGGTGTTAACAGCGTGAGAAGTTGGGCCTACAATAAAGCAGAACATATTATTGTCATTAGTAAAATCTTCTGAGAGATAATAAAGAAAAAATATGCGTTGAATATGCACATAATTTCTGAACAGATAATTGCCATCACCAGCTAATTTAGTAGGTATTCACTTCTTTCCCCCATGCAACTGTTTTTTTCCCCTTGATGCAGTTTGCTCTTTACTTTAGAGCTCCAGCAGGACCAACAGCTTTAAAGCATCTTTTCAGTTGTTTTTAATCTCACCCTAAGGAGCAATATACATGGAAGCTTAGCTGACTTTGCAGGAGATCTTGAAGCAATGAAAACATATTTGCCAAGAAGAACTTGTGGCTTAAAAATTTGGTGTGACACAGGTGCCTGTACTATTGGTATTCTTTGCCTGTACTATTGGTATTCTTAAGTGACCATGCAACCTTGAAAACCAGAGACAGGATAAGTACTTCTAGCTGATGGCTAAATTAAGGGGAATTTCAGAATTTTATCAACAGTTCTAAGGAAGATGAGCTGTTTAAGTGAAGCCATTATATACTCACTTGGGAAACACAAAGGAATTGGGATGCCAACAGTTTTATACAGAGTTATAAACATTGCAGAGATAAAAAGAAAAATGTTTGTCTCAAACATTTTCCCTTCTCCAATCAAAAAATGTACGGAACAATTTGCTTTAAAGGAGTCTTAGAGCATATTTTTATTAGGGATGATATATTTGTATACTTTAATGAGGTAATAAATACGTGCAGTATGCATAAAGTTTACATATTTTTCATTTAGATTCTTTTTTTTTTTTGCTTCTTCATTTACATAACACTTCTGGGCTGTTTGTTTCCATTAGAGACACAGATGAGAGAAAGGGAGACACAGGCAACAGGATATTCATCATACGCTGCTACAGTCTTAAAGATTTTTTTTGCACTATAGAAAGCAGTGGGTCCTATGTTGGAAGAAATGCAATGCAAGACAACAAAACTCCCCTTAATGGCAAGAAATCCCGTAATAAACAGATAGAGCCCTGCAGCCCAAAAGCACAGTTTCAGTTCACAGTTAGATCTTGAATCTTACCTTCCACAGGTAAAACTCTGCTAGGAAAAGAGAATACTCTTCAACAATTTTTACTTGTGCTGATATAGAAATCCAGGTATTTGGAAGAACATAGACTACTACCAGACAATTACAAAAGAAGTTTTGATAGTCATTAACTCTAAAGCTGCACTGCTGTAGCCTATCAAAGTAAGTTTGTTTGGACAGCCACTTAATACCAACTTGTATCTACCAGCAACATCTTTATATTATATGGTTGCTTCAGGAAACAGAGGCCTGGGCCTGACAGCCTGGTATTGCTTTTGGTTTAGTGATAGTTTTGAAATAGTAAAGTCATTTATCTCCAAATTATTCTGCAAGTTCTTCTTACTGGAGCCAGCAATTGTAGAAAGTTGTGGAAGTCCTGAAAACTGACTCAGCTGGCAAAGACCTGCTGTAAAAGTTCATAAATCTCAGACGAGTTAGGTTCCTTCAAATCCATTCCAGTATAAATCCTTATTTTTGACTCTCTTTGTTGTGCATATGTTTAGTAGAAAGTTTCTTCTTATTTGGAGATGTCTGTGTTTCAGACTTTTTATGTTCTTGCCTTTTTGCAAGAACGTACTTAAAGAATAAATCACACTTCTTCACTTACTTAAAGAATAAACCACAAGCCAGACAGCAGAATTTTCTTCCATTCTTAAGTTTTTGATAATGATGTAAACCTACAAACTAATCAATAACCAAGAGAAAAGCAGGTATCAGGTTCTGAACATTAATTTTTCAATTTACTAATTTTTGTTGTTCCTAGACATGCTACTTTTTGCAGGTCTATGAATTTTATTTTTCAAATATGACAATTTAACCATGCCAGGTGCAAGGTCCTACACCTGGGTTGGTGCAATCCCAGGCACAGCTACAAGTTGAGCAGAGAACATATTCAGAGCAGCCCTGAGGAGAAGGATTTGGGGGTGTTGGTCGATGAGAAAACAAACATGAGCCAGCTTCAGTGTGAGTTCACAGTCCAGGAAGCCAACCGTATCCTGGGCTGCATCAAAAGGAGTGTGACCAGCAGGTCGAAGGTGGTGATCCTGCCCCCATACT
>JBCJKH010057377.1:0-43841 GCA_039877255.1 Loriculus beryllinus | reverse complement strand
TCAGTTCCGTAGCCCCATCATAGAAGGCCACCAAATTGGTCAGGCAGGATTTCCCCTTAGTGAAGCCATGCTGGCTGCCACCAACCACCTCGTTGTTTTTCATGTGACTTAGTATGCTTTCCAGGAGAATCTGCTCCATGATCCCACCAGGCACAGAGATGAGACTGACTGGTCCGTAGTTCCCCAGGTCATCCATTTTCCCCTTCTTGAAAATGGGGTTTTATTTCCTTTTTTCCAGTCGTCGGGGACTTCACCAGACTGCCATGATTTTTCAAATATGATGGACAGTGGCTTAAAATGTCCCTGGTCATTGCAGAGGGATTGGACTAGATGACCTTTGAAGATTCCTTCTAATTGAAACTGTTCTATGATTCTATGATTTTTAAAACTAAGTCAATAGTTGGCTTAAGAGAACAGTCTCATCTCCATGAGGTAATAAAAGAAGTTTCTGTCAGTATATTTGAATGGCTTAAGATGAAATTTAAGACGGGATATAAAATAATGTGGGTTTGGTTTTTTTTTTCCTTCCAGACAGGATATATTTATTACTCTGTGTGCAGCTTTATTGCTTACACACTGTTAGAAATCACTAATGCTGATCCCGTAAAGAATCAACTTTTGCACTTCAACATGAGGAAACTGAAATGCAAAGTATAGCTGAACTCTAACCACAAAAAAAACCATAGAATACAGATTACTACTTTTATTTCTTTTAGTGTCAGATGTCCCTGCCCATGGCAGGGGAGTTAGAACTAGGTGATCTAGGTGATCTTAAGGTCCTTTCCAACCCTAACGATTCTATGATTCTATGAATGTACAGATACAGCACACTAAATCTTTAAAACAATGTCTGTAAACCTTTGCTCTGCCTGTAACTCATGACCACAAACTTTGTGTGTGTGTGTAACAGAAGCAGCAGTTTCTGTGCGCATCCTGCTACTCCCATGCCAGCCGTCTACTCTGTGCTGTAAAGCCCTTGATTTTGCATTTTATGTGCATTATATGTGTGAGCCTCTTTTTGAGGAAACCATGGGAAAAGACTAAGTATTGTTAAAACCACTGTAAAGTTATTTATGAAAATACACTGAATTTTGAGATGTACAGGATATTCTGATATATGGAGGTGTAAATTTGGACCTGATTTACACTAATTTCTGGCTTGAATGCAGAGTTTGATTATGAATGTTTTTATTCCTTTTACCCCTCTCTACTTGACCATGTCCTGATTGCACTGTTACCTGTGTGGGTGAAGGACTAACCTTTTTGTTCTTTGTATTGGTCCTGATACTGCCTGAAGCTTTTAGATGAAGCCATGATATAAAATAATAAAAGACGCATTATAAAACCTATTGTGAAATTAAAATATGTTTTCACTTGGGGCAGAGGGAGGAATAAGAGTTTGAGGAATGGAAGTGAAAAACATGATCACAATGATCAAATTTCATCTTAAGCCATACTTGACCCTTGTATCATAACCAGAAATCTAAGAACAGCCTTAAATATTAACTTAGCTGTGACTAGATAACATGCTGTGAAAGCTTTGCAGTCTCACAAACACTTAAGAGACCTGTTCGCGAATTTTATCATGCAATACAGAAGCTGCCTAAGCCCTCAAAATGTGCTTAAATGAGAAGAGAAAGCAGTGTTGCATGCTGCAAATGTCACCATGAAATGAGAACCATTAACACAACGTCATGACACATGTCTCAGAGAGAAACACGAACTGCTGCCACGCTGCCAAGGGCATTTTTATGAAGGGAGTTGCTGAGCTCAAGAAAGACATGTAGGCTCAAAGCATGACTTTGTGGAAATGAATAGAGTATAATGTTGGTTAGTCAAGAGGCAGCTGTCCACTTTGCTGCTACAGGGGACTAGGAAACAGCAGCATCATCCTCAGATGATGTATTTCTCAAACTCTGGAAAAGCTGAGTTCTTTTCTGAGATAAGTATCTTCTCCATTCAATGTCCTTTCTTTGTCTTCTCCCCAAGCCAATGGTAACCCAGATTTTCACAAAGGAAATGACAACCGGCTATTTATATTCACCCTCTTGCCCCAAAACTCTGAACTGTTGTTGGCCATTAGAAGTAGTCTCTAGTTCCCTGTAAAAATACAACTCTACAAAAATACAACCTCTAACTCCATCTGCCTTTGAGGAACTGAGTAACCACTTTCTAAAACTTTTCAGTTCTTTGAACTAAATTGTGTTTTGGAAGATGGTAGTTTGGAAACCCTGCTGTTTGTTAGTAATATTCACTATCCTGTAAGCTACAGAAGATCATCATCTGTCTGATCAAAGTAAATATTTAAGGAAAAATGCAAGAAGTAAAGTACTGGCTTTCAGCTCTATAGCTCTTATTTAAAGGAAAAAGGTCTATAGATGGGAGTGATTTGACTTTGCACTTGGAGTTCTTTTTTCCTATTTCATCAGTGCATTTAAGTCTGTCTCAAACACAGGAACCTTAGAAAGATGAGAGAGGTTTGCTATTTATCGCATGAGAGAATCCATGAGGTTTTTTTTACAAAATTTCTCTCTAAAGACTATTCATTTTTATCACTATAAAGAAGGGAGGAGGTATTATATACATATTAACACGATGCAATCAATTGCTTGTCTGATGTTGGTGAAGGTAGGGTTCTAAGTCAGATTGGCAGAAGAAACCCTAGGGCTAGCCACTAAAGATGGTCATTATCATTTATTAAGCAGGTGTTGAAATGAATTGGTCTTTTATCGTAATGCAGATTTACAGTGCATTAGGCAATCCATTTTTCAATTTAGTGTACTGCCTCTGATAAATTAACAGATGTCGATTGATTTTTTTTTCTTCAGTCCCCCTGTTTACACCTGACAGCCAGTGCTTTATAGCTGAGCGGTTATTTGAAGTTATAAACATTATAATTAGCAATTTTTTAATTAGGCTGACAATTAACAGGAGATTTGCAAAGCTGCTAATTTGACATGTCATACTCTCCACAGTGTTTATGTTAACCACTACTTGAGTGAATTCAATTGAACAGAACTACAGTGTCTAAAAAATCAATCTCAGAAGAACCCTTTTCCCCACTTGGCTAACATTATGGCACTTCAGGCAGAGAAGTGGGACTTCAATGAAATTTTACAATATGACAATTGCAACAATTGATGTTTAAACAATGTGTCCCCATGTTAGTTCAGAGATGCAATTAAACAAGATGTGTCAAACACAGGCGTGATCTGGGTTTTTTTTACTTATATTAAACTTACTTTGAAGTTTTTATTTTTTTAAGGACTCAGAGCAAGACAAAACCAGCAAACACCCAGCCCCGAACAACACAAAGCCTCAGCCCTGAAGATAACCTTAGTTCTTTGAGCTGAACAAAGGAAAAAGAAAATATGTTATTCTAGTAAGGGTCTGTCTGGTCACTGATGAAGTCCGGATAGATTTTCTGGCAGAATTCTGCATATCCCAGTGCATACTGGGCTGGTGTGAGGTGTTACAGCACCCCTGCTGCAACAGGTGTGAATTTTCTGGCACTTTCCATTAATCTGACCTTTTCAGATGGTACAAAATGCACTTCTTTCTGATTGAATTTTCTCTGAGAGCATTAGTCAGTGAAAGCTATTGCCAATCCTGACATGGAGAATACTGGGTGGATGCAAACCAATAGGGGGGTTAGAGTAGTCAATAGGAGAGAGGAGCTTGGGTATGAAAAGAGACAACTGATAAGTTGCCTCCCAGCAACAAAGTTAAGATAAGTTGGTGGGGCAGCCTGGAAAAAACATGTTTCTGGTTGGCTGCAGTTGAAAAGACCAGAAGTGATGTGTTCTTAGGTAATTTCTATTAAGATACTTAATCACATCCACTTTGTAAAGGAAACAAGGATAACCTTTAAATACAAGTAGACTTGATTTCAACTGAGAAAGCTCAATGCCTTAACATGAGTATTTCCATTTCTTATATAGGTATTTTTAAACTTTCCGTCAGTTGGATCAAGTCACATAATTTCATCAGGTGCCTGTTTCTTCTGTATTCTGTTTCTGAATTGTCTCCTCACTCTCTTCACTTGATGGCTCATCTAGTGGAAGCACCATTAACGCTTAAACTAGAACACCATAGCAATAAAATGAAAGAAAAAAAAAAAAACATCCTCTTCCACATCTTTTTAAAATCCTACTTCTTTAATCCTCTGCAGCCATAGAAAGATGTCCACACCCCTTCGCATGTTTGCCTTTCTTCTCGAGGTCCTCACTTGTGGTGGAGACGAGACACATCCTAAACTTGACTGGTGGTGAAGTACGAGGAGGAGCCAGGATGTGCAGAAAGCACCACTCTCTGAAATACTCCCACTCTGCGGTCTCCACACAGTAGCTCAAAAGAAGATATAGGCACAAAGTTATTGAACCCTTTCATTCGACTGGTATCTCTCCCTCCACATATCTGTGATTTTCATTTTCTGAACGTACGCACTTTCCTAAAAGCTGCATGAAAATGAACAAGGTGAGGTACTTATTCAGATTTCACTCAAATCAAATAGTAGGATAAAGACAAGGGCTTATTTAAAGGGTGATCTCAATAAAGGTCTCAGGAGTTGATTCAAAATGGCAAAATATGTTGCATATGTGTCAACTGTTTAACAGGTAAATAGTACCCTGCTTACATTAAAAATATGATCCTTGATGGTGACATGGCACTGAATTAATTTCATTTGAATGGTAAATATTTTTACCACCTATGAATTTTGCACGAAGTCACCAAGGGACAGATCCTTGGCTGGTACAGATTACCACAGGTTCTGCCTCTGAAATATCCTGTTTTTTCACACAGAGTTATAGATTTAATTTTCCATTTCTTTTTTAGTGACTAAACAGACACATCTTACTATTTTTGAGCTCAAACATTTCTAATTGGTTACATGGGTAATACCGTGTTTGACATGAGGTATATTGCAGAATCCATCTACTATTTGTTTTTTGTAAAATCCTGGTTGTTCGTTTTAAACAGTGAGTCAAACACCACTGCCAAGGTGTGCTATTAATGGGTGAAGTATCCATTTTTTTTTTCCCTGTGGTACCAACACCCACATTCTCCTCTGAGAACTAGTCAGAATAAAAGTAATTGCGACTAACATTCACTGCAGAGCTCATCTTCATTACGTTGATTGTGCAGGGAAAGGAGAAAGTTCTGGATTATGTAGATGTCCTTGGGAACCTAAGAGTCAAGGAGAACTCAATAAATGAGTAGGAGGAGCTTTTCACAGGGGAATTTTTGAAAAGGAAAAAAAAGGGGAAGAAGTTGTTTGAAACCTCAAGTTCCAACTCTATTTTCTTTGTCAAAAAGCTGAGATACTTGTGGTAGATAAATAGATTTCTAGATAAGATACATACAGGTCACAACTGAATCAAGAAGAAAAGATTCATCATGGAAGGAAGTGGAATAGGGAAAGGGATAAAGGTAGAACCTGAGGACAGTTATTAAGGTGAGAGAAGGTAGTTCTAGGCAGTAATTACAAAAAAAAAAAAAAAAAGACGGGGGAGTGTCCCTCCCTTCTAGCAGGGGAGAAGGAATCACTATTTGAGGAGATCTCAAGGCAATATAGGCTACAATAGTGGTATATGTGGCACTGACGGTCTTCAACCCATCCAGGTTGCAAACCTTACAACCAGAATGAAACTACATGTCATATGGGAAAATAATTCTTTGCCATAAAGTCCAATAATACTTCAGGAGAGGTGTGGGAGAGGGTTTAAGTCCTCAAAGCAAACTGTTTAATGCCAGTATAGCCTTTTGAAACTCTTGCATAGTGTCAAGAAGGCTGTGTCCCATTAAGAAAAAGGAGACAAAGGAGACACTCTGCTAATGAATATCCCAGAAAAGTACGTGAACAACACTCTAATTGAGAAAACTATTTATTTTGAGCTGTTTATTTAAACACAGGAGGATTCCTAATGGAGCCATCAGACCTCACTCATTGGCTAATAGTTTAATTAGGCCCATCTGGTGGAGGCTGTGGAGAGAACTGTCCCAGCTCTCATATTGGCAGAGAGGTAATTTGTCATCCTGCGGCCCAGTGACTGGCACGCAAACATCTCTAAAGCCAAACAGAAGCTCAGCAATCTGTCTCACATGAGAATAGCTTAGAGCTATTGGAGCCATTTGTGTGGTTCACCTTGGCACACTGAGGAGAAATGAGACTATTGCACAGTATCCTTGAGATAACCCCAGCAGAGAAATTCAGGTAGAGTCCCTGAAGGTCAAGTCAATCTTGCTATTGATAGCCAAAGCAAATACAGGGAAAAGATTTTTTTCCTCTCTTTTTCTTAACATCCCCTCTTTATGCAATTCTAATAGAACAATATGGTAAATATGTTTTCTGTTAGTTTCTATTCAGAAGCATTGGTTCTTCAGATACAAATTTCACTTCTACAATATCTTGGAATAAAAGAATTTTCCATTTGGGTAGGAGAAACTCACTTTTTTTAGGAAATCCTCTTTCTAAAATACCAAGTATGGAGCTGCAAATAAAGAACTGTACTGCAGAGACTTCACTCAACTCTGAGTGTGTAAGCTGAGTGACTTGATAAAACTATGGGTTAATTCAGCTAAAGAATCAATAAAGCTCAATGAAGCTCAAAACTCTAACAGAAACCGTCTTAAAAGATGAAATCAACATTTTCTTTTCAGTCTGGTGTTACTGTTAGTATTAGTGTTAGAAGAAGTTAAAATTACCACTGCTTCTTTAGGGGTAATACTTGAGAAACATGGGGCAAGATGCCAATGAAAGCTGTATCTCACATTTGATTATCCACTAGTATTTATGTGGTACTTCTTCATCCTAGCATAACCCACTGCCTTTTCCAAAACCTTGAAAGCACATAATATGTCAAATATTTTATCAGCTTTTTTTTACAAGCTCATAATGTTGGTGCTGACTAAAGTAGAAGAAGCAAAAAGCTCATCCAGTACAAACATAGCAGTTTACATTATAAGTGAATCATAGAATAGTTTGTTTTGGAAAGGACCTTAAAGCTCATCAAGTTTTCAGCAAACTTTTCTGTGGCTTGGGTGGTGTGGCTCAAATATTGGCCAGTGAAAAGTGGGGCAAAAAAAGTCATGGAGTACCTCTGTCTTCTCCATATCCCAGGTAATTAGGCTCCTGTTTTCCTCCAGAGAGGGCCCACATTTTCCTTAGTTTTCTATCACCGATGTACCTGTAGAAGCTTTTCTTGTTGCCTTTGATGTCCCTTGCCATATTTTATTCTATCAGAACTTCAGCTTTCCTAACCTGATCCCTGGCTGCTCAGGCAGTTTCTTGGTATTTCTTTTTGCCATCCTGTATAGGCTTCCTTTTTGTTCATCCACACAGGTCTCCTGGTATTTTTGCCTAACTTCCTCTTTGTTGGGATGCATCCTTCCTGAGCTTGGAAAAGATTATCCCTGAATACTAACCAAATTTCTTGGGCCACTCTTCCCTCCAGGGCTTTATCCCATGATACTCTACCAAGAAGATCCCCAAAGAGGCCAAAGTCTGCTCTCCTGTGGTGGATGGTAGCAAGCTTGCTGTGTGCCCTCATCTGAAAATGCCCTTTCCCTTCTCTGACAGATGGACCCCATTGGGGCCCCCCCAGTAGATCAGGTTTCTCAAAGCAAGTCCTATGGTCTAATAGCCAAACCTGTGGCTATGACACCAGTCCTGTTACCATTTGTTCATTCAACTGGCCCTTTCAGACCCCTTTCCTTTGGCCAGGAGGGTTGATGACAAAGCTACCTGTGCTTCAGAGTCACTTACTGCCACTCTCAGAGCTCTGCAATCCCTCTTGATACTCCTCAAACTGCTCCTGGCTGCATGGCTGGTGCCCATGTGAAACAACAGCAGGGGATAATAGTAGTGTGTAGGCTGGGTAGACTATTGGATAAGATGCCTGATACAAGCCCCTGGTAAACAGCACACAGGCAGAAGGGAGCTGCCTACTACTATCACCTATTGCCTTCTCCTAGTTCCAATGGTTGTTATGTGGGTAGCAGATCGGGCTCTCAGTTCCAGCATCTTTCCTGATGTGGCTGGTCTTGACACTTATAGAGTCTGAGTAACCTCAGACGAGGCATCATAGCCTAAAAAAGATCTGTAAGCTGGTAAATCATTTAGCTTCTTACATCAGGTGCCTATCTAATCCTTAAGAACCAAAAGATGAAAACAATACAGAGATTAAAACAAACATACTTATGAACTGAAAGCAGCTGAAGTGATTGAATTAATCTCATGGGTGAACAGTTCACTGTGATTTCTTGACCAAAAAATATTAGTACCCTTTTTCCTGTATGTGGTGATATTTATTCACTGTTTTCTAAGTTAATAGTATGTCTTTTATGATAGGATTTTTTTTTTTTTTCATGAGCAAGACATTAGAAAGTCAAACTGCTGTGTTTAAATACTGTAAGTTGAGCTTGAGCAACCTGGTCTAGTGGCAGTTGTCGCGCCCCATGGCAGGAAGTTGGACTAGATGATCTCTTAAGGTCACTTCCAACCCCAACAATTCTACAATCCTATGAAATGTAATCTTTTTACTCTTATTACTTTTTCTTGTTGTGCATGCTGTTGCAGATGCAGTAATGCATTCATGCTTTATAGATTCTTATTCGTGTGTATAGTTCTTAAAATGGGTAGACACATGTTTTAAGATTCGCACAAGTGAGTTCAAAGAGTCTGCACTTTCAAACCTAGGAAATAATGCAGTGCACTAAAATTCTGCCAGTCTAGTTGCCCCTTTAATTGATTTTGCTTCACATGCAAGTGCAAGCATCATTAGTTTGCATTATTTTTAGCAACTTTCCCAAAAGAATCAGCAAGTTGGTTTTGTGCTCAGCCTGATAAACTGTCAAGACAATTTTGCCGGCAAAGCTAACTCACACAGAGCAAATATTTACCAAGGGATTATCTATTCTTAAAGTCACTAATCCAGGTTGTCTCTTCTGGACATAATTCTGAATATGTATATTGAGCGAGCTAAAAGCGTAGTAACAGAAATGTTTTGCAATGTAAAAAAGCTTCATGATCATTTGCTGCCTTCAGCCAAATCTCTTTTGAAAGCTTGTTGTTGTGTGTCGTGCTACGTTGGAATTCCATTCTGTTTACTAAAGTGGAGGAGACAGTGGATAAAGTGGAAAAATTTTTCAATGTATATATGTACTCAACTGGTATTAACTGGTATTTTTGACTCATACTGATCAGTTTTCTCTTCACTTGCTTATCTCACTTGCCAACACCATGTGGGACAGATGACAGTCTTGCTCTTGTTCCTTGCATTCAAGCTAAAATCTGGTGTGTTTTATGTCTGAAGTGTCTAGTTTTTGTCTGTATTGGTACCTCCAAGATACAAATACTTCACAATAAATTAAATGCTCCTAAGATCACTCAGCAGCATGCCTACTTGCTACTTGGTAAACACAGGAGTGCCTCATATAATTTGCAAAACTCATGTAGACTGCAAAACTTTCGCAAAAGGAATTGTTCTGCCATCACCTTCATGCCAATAAAGATTACATATAGAAATAAAGCTGGATAATAACCACCTGGAGGTGGGAGCAGCCTGAAGCTACTGTGTAGAGCTCCCTAGACAACAACAGCCATATTGCTTTCAGCTTGGATTGTGCAGTAGTGGCTTTCCAAAGGGAACCTTTCTACGGAAGCTGCAACCCTGAGTTCTGGTGCTTCAAGATGAGGCTAATAGGACAGGTGCCCAAGACATGGGGCTGCTTGGTTGCCCACCTGAGGGCAAGTGGAGCAGCTGCCTAACATATGCAGTCAAAGGCAAAAATGGTAACGGAATAATAGATTATCACACCGTGACCCAGAACAAAGTGCTGGATTACTTCAGGGAACTCAGGGAACCCCAAAGTAGATTAAATGGATATTTTTCCTGTGAAGAATGAGGAAAAAGGATAGCAAAGGTTTGTTCACTCTTATATGTTAGAAACAGCCAATCCAACAGGAAAAGGCTCAAGCTATTGGTTTATCTTTGTGGGAGACTGTATGGTTATTTATCTTTTTTTAATTATGCTTCAAAAGAAACACGGTGCTGCAATAAATAACATTAGGCAACAATCAAGGGAACAGCACAGAGACCTGACTGTAATGTGTTTTTCTCACCCTCTTCATTTTAACCTCCATAGAACTGTGGGGTTTTCTATGTTGTTTGAGATATTCAGGACTGTGATATTTCTGGAAGCAAGTGAAACACAGCTGTTTGCTGATTAAGAGAATACAGGAGATGGCAGGATTACATTAGTATGATGCATGTGCTGATACTTAGGGACCAGCGAGTTCCCAAATTTAGTGCCAGATACACACACACACACAGTTGCACCTGGGCACATCTAAAAATGTGGCAATTCCACCAAAGCCTGAGAAGAGTTTAATATCACTTGTGTACTAGAGAAAAAAAAATGTAAAATTCCTAGATAAGGATTGGGAAGGCACTGATATCTCTTAAAAGAATTCCAGAACTTTTGAAGGGTCTTTTTCACTTTTAACTCTCAAGACACCAGCTAGGAAGAACATGTGAGCTGCAGTGTTTGTGTTGGGCCAGATCTTCTGCACAGTGAAAGCATTTTTATAAATAATTTATTTTACAGGGTTTACTTTGAGAGGTTTTCACTCAGGACACTGACAAGGAAGTTTGCTTTCCAGAAGGTCGAGTGAATGGCATCTCTCTGAAGTGTGCATCTTTCTTAAAGTTTGACAAGGCTGGGGCAGTCAAACTCACTGCTCTTTCATGTTGTTTGGTATTTGGAAGCAAATTAAAGGGAATTATTTAAGACTTTTTCTAGTATAAATTTAGCCCTAACGCTTTTTTATAATCATGTTGGCAGTAATGTAACCATTTGTCTTGCAGACAAGTCTGACAACATCATAATTTCAAAAGCTAAAGAGTCTTCCATATTTCTTTCAGCAGGAGAGAAATGTTGGGATTTCCATGTATGTTTTGCCTTTGTAAAAATAGAATTCGGAGTGTGAATCATAGATCATTCTTCGCACTCATTAGCATTTTAATGGCTTCTCAATTGTTAACAGATTTGATGTAGCTACTATAAAGATAAGACTGGGTTGTGATTTACGTCTACACTTTCCAATCCTGTAGTAGTCAGTTATATTACATTTTACTGAGTGTAATGTCAGGTCTCTGAAATAAATTTTCAACCCTTTGAAAAAAACAATGATAAAGGAAAATGCCAGTATGCCCTTTGTCTTTGCAAAGTGATAGTTCTGATCTGTTATTTTTCCAGAACACAGAACATTTTCCCCACAGACATAATAATTAATTGCATAATTTGAAAATGAAAGATGAATGTGTTCTACACAACTTAACCCTATAATATAATAACACAAAGCAACATAAACATTCACAAAAGAATGATTCGCAAAAGTTGTAATAAAAAGAAGTTATTAAAAGATTCATATTTTGCTTTATTTTTAATGTAGGACTCTGCTTCTGTACAGGAACAAAGTATTTGATTTGGCTTATTGAATAGCAAACACCTTTCTGAACTTATACAGACCAACTAGGATGTAGCTATTACACTTTGCATACATTTTAACTTCTCAGAACCTATCAGCTCCAAAAAGAGCTGTCAAACCCAAAAGCACTATAATATTGCATTTAGAAATATTATTAGTGTCAGGAATTATTTGAACTATCCAAATTAAACTACAGAGTACATATCAACAGAGCCTGGCTTAACTGACTACTACCATCTGAATACAGGCTACCATAACCCCATATGTCATCCATGATGTGTCCCTCTATCTTCCCTACCCTTAAAGACAGGGCTGAACATAGCCTTGAATGTAATACAAATGTTTAGGATCTAAACACTGGCAATATGTATTTCGTATACCTTTATGTTCTGCTGTGTTAACCCTTGCTTTGAACCAGAGTATCAAAACTTTCTGGACTTGTAAATCACCATGCTAGTATTACTTCTCCCGTATTGGGGAGGGAAAGAGAAGAGGAGGAGAAATGATTCAGGCAGCTTTTCTCAGAGAGGACATACCTTGAGATGGTATTTGCACGGTGCTGTTAGAAAGTGCCTTGAATGCACTTTTCATCACACGGCAAATTAGATCCCTTCCTGTCGGAAAGTTAGACTCTAAAAATGTGAAATGTCTGTGGAGAAGATTTCCAGCTGCCAATAAAAGGCTCACTTTCATGAGG
The DNA here is from genome assembly GCA_039877255.1 of Loriculus beryllinus. Classification (NCBI taxonomy): domain Eukaryota; kingdom Metazoa; phylum Chordata; class Aves; order Psittaciformes; family Psittacidae; genus Loriculus; species Loriculus beryllinus. The sequence continues at coordinate 31,653 of JBCJKH010057377.1, read as the reverse complement.
AAAATAATTTAAAATGCTTCTGAGTCATTGTGAAAAATACGAGCCATGGATGTGTCTGCAAAAACCCATTGAGCTGAGGCACTGAAGATGAGAAAAATTGCATTCATACCACTGTGATCATCATCTGCTCATTCAATGTGGTGTTCTCCAGGAAAAGACAAAGCTGGAGTGACAGCTCAAGGAGCAGCCTGTGCCTTTCTGTGTCACTGCTTGTGCTAACCTATGGGAATGGGCAGGTAGAGGAGTATAAGGAAACACTCCTTGCAGGTTTCTTTTTCCTCTTCCCTTTTCTTCATCCCCAAAGTCTTGATGTAAACTCGCTGTGATAGATGAAGGTGGCTAAAAATAGTGTTGGTTTTGTTTACCATACTAGCAAGTGAATAATTTTCTGCTGTAGGCAGGATGCCAGGGGACACCAAAAACCTGATGGTAATGGCAGGTAAGGTACAATGATGGAGTGCAGCTTCCAGCCCACTAAATAGTGGCAGAGTACTTGGTATATGGGCCAATGCTGCTGTGGCCAGAGAAAAGCTCTGGGGAAATGCTCCCCACATTTAAAAATTATCCTTGAGATATACATGTTTTATACTAGGAGTCTGATAATTTATCCTTGCAGTGTAGAAACCCCGCAGTAACAAGTGATAACTCTTGTTATATTAGCTGTATCAGCTTCTGCCTCCTGGATTTTCAGATTCTCTGCTTCTAGCCAAGAGTATCCCATATATATCTTCCCACAAGTGTAATTGTCTTGGGGCATAAAAGTTTAAAAATTACAGTAAATGCTGGACAGAATCTAGGAAGAAACCAGCACAATCAGTTTAGATTTTCCTGGTTGTGCCTCTCATATCAGCATCACTACACCTGGAAGTTATTTCATACAATTACAGCAGATGAGACAGCTCTTATGCTTAGAATTGTGCTCTGAGTTTTGGACAACTTGGAACTTTTACACTTTGCTAAGTGTAAATCCCTTTTTTTTTTAGCATTCTAATGCTGTAATGACTATTACTAGGAGCAGTTTCTGTCATCTGGAATGAAATCCTGATCTTTTGAAGTCAAACAGCAAAATTCCTGTTGACTTCAAGAGGACAGATTTAACTCCCAGAGCTATGCAAGATTGTAAGTCACCTGCCACTAGCCAGATCCTTCAACAGTGGGTATTTTTATCAAGTCGACCTCATTTATGGAGTTGTCTCAGCAAGTTTCTTAGAGAAGATGCAACTGGGATAGAGCAGGTGCCTTCCTAATTGGAAAGTGGGGGAGGCTGAATTTTACAAGAGGTATTTAGTACTAAATAAGGAATAGAATCATTTCCCTGGGGAGCTTGAAATCCTTTTAAAACTTTTATAGCTTCCTATTTCTTTGCCTCTGGTTCCCACTGCCAGATGGAGCATTTCGTGTCCCAGAAGGATGCACTTCTGTATTCTCACCAGGCTTCCCGCACAAGGGACGATGAAGGGTGGAGCCAGGAAGCAAGCCTGCTGTTTCAGGGGTGGTGGCAGTGATGCTGCTTATGGTGTGCAAAGAGGCAGCACAGAACAGGGTGTCTTACCCCTCCTGTGCTCAATAGTGTTAACTGTATGGCAAAGTGTGTCTGAATTCCTGAACTGAGCAGTGAGCTGTGAATTGAATCCTCACTGCAGCAATATGATTGAAGAGGTGTACATTTTCTACTCAGCATGTTTGTTTCTCTCACCATTGCAAGAAAACCAGATTCAGAAATCTAGATTCATCATCTAGGTCTTCTCCTCTAGATGGTGGATGCAGTCTATATCCTCACTCTCCTTCATTATGCGAATAGTTCAGACAAATCTTCCTTCCCTCCACTTCCCTATTTAAACGTACTATTATGAACAAAAGGCCCGGTGCCATTGCAAGGACTAGTATTAGATTGTTCACACCATTAGTTAAAATGAGACTACGATTATACCATCTGCATTCTGTTGTACTCCATTCAAACCTTGTCATTGCTTTTGCCAAATTCAACATCTTTTGGAGTGTTTCTTTGAACACCATTTATCTGCTCCCAGCCTATTCAAAGACACTTCACTGCCTGTATTGGCTGCATTTAATTTCTTTCACTTAAACATTGCTGATTTGCTTTATGTCAGATTTCCTGTTCCACATTATTAGTATTTAAATTTGCACCTATTTAAAATCAGATGTCAAATTACCTTCACATCGTTCCTTTTCCAAGCATTTCTCACTTGCTAGAATACCCTGGAAATTAGCTAATTTTATCTCATGCCTGACATTGGCAGCCAGATATGAAAGAAAGCTTCACCAATTGGCAGAGTTCACCATCCAATTTTTAGCCCTGCTGAGCACATGTGGGACTCAAACCAGAAGCCCTGTGGTCCCCTGCGTCCAGATTTGTTGATAGCTGTGAAAGGGAACTGTGTCCTCTGACAGAGATCTGAGCTTCTCTTTCTACTTCTCTCCCTGCCATGGCAATGTGCTGCTTGTCAAGCCCGTGATCCCACAACTAGTTGACACCCAACTGTCTGCTTGGTACTTGGTCTCCTGGTGTGATTTGGCTGAAGTCTAAGGTGTTCTGTAGTCTGTAACAGCAAAGTCCTGACAGTCTGACTGATATCCCTCCAGCAGCCCATTTTATATATAGCTGGACCTTTACAGCAATGCCTTCAGTTTTTATGTTAATGTTTGCATTTGGTGACATTCGCCTGTTGTAGAAGTTACCCTCCGTGCTTCAGCTGCATTTAGCAGCTCTGCTAGGGGCAATTCCCCACTGCTGTGTCCTTCTTCAAATCCTTTTGCAGGATAGGTGAAGATTTGCAAGCACGGCACACCTGGCAGCCCACTCCTGTTCTATGTTTCGTTTCAATTCCCAGAGTACCAGAGTAGTCATGGGAGATTGTCCTTTGGCTGTCAGAGGCAGCTTTGGTGCCCTGTGATTAGGCAGCTGGACCTTCCTCTCCCCCTGCTCATCTGCATCTTGCCTGAAGTACTTGCAGGGACAACTAAGAGGCCTGGGAAGAGCATGCTGAGATGCAGCTATAGTAAGAAAGAGGTACTGAACAAGCCTTATCCTTTTTATTTAAACCAGCTGCAGCCACATGAGCTATCTGCTGGCTGTCCCCCATTTTTGTTATCAGAAGTAGAACTTTTGATTGCAGAAGACAATGGTTACAGCCATAGCACATTACTTATAACATGTAACACAGATCATTAAATTTGCATAAAATTGCACAGGGAGAACACCATGTATCTTGCTCTGAACAAGATACATTCAGAGAGAACAAAAGTACTCTCATTTGCGTATGAGCATACAGGAGTTATTTCTTCCTCTGATTTTGTCTTTCATTAGTTTCCTTATGAGAGGACTATCTATTCAGTGTAAGGACTTTCTTTTCTGTATATTTTATGGCTCTATGTGTTGTGGAGGCACAAGGAATAGCAATAACCATGCAACACAAAGTTGCAACACATCATGCACACAGTGTAAAACACAAATCTTTTATTAAAGGGAGATGAAAGATGGCCAGAGTTAAGTTACTGACCTAGGTCTCAGGAGAGCTAAAAAATTCCCTGCAGTCTGTGTCATCACTCCTCAATATTTTCAGCTTTACATATATAAAACAGAAGTACTCATTTGTGTCTTAGTCCCCTAAATATTTAAATTGCAAGCTTCGTATACTTTCTTGTGATATATATATATATACCCACTTTTATATATATATATACTTGGTACTTAGTTCAGCCAGCTACAGCCTTTTCCAGAGACCCAAGATGCTACTAAAATCTAAATTATAAATCAGTAACTTTGCAATATTTTCTGTCACATTCATTAAAGATCACCTTTCCAGGGTTTGGAATGCCATGTGTGGATTAGACAAGATTTTAAATGTATGCTTAAAGTGTCATAGACAAACCCCACCAACTCACGTGGCTTTTATAAAATATATACCAAATAAAAAAATAATTAAAATTGTAGCCAGTATCTGTCTATATTTGGATTTTTAATATTAGGAGCATTTGGAAGATGAGTACAGGACTCTGAGCTTTAGTTTATTATGGCTTTTGTGTAGACCTCTATTGAAGTTGGCTCATTAATTCTGATATATCTAAACAGCAGTTCTGCTTTTACACACTTTTTACATTTTGCTGACCTACATACTTCAAAAATTACATTACATTCCAAAATGTTGGACTTATTATTTTCTAAGGGTGAAGCCATATTTCTAGGGGTGAAGCTGCTTTCCCATGTTGCTATGTAGTTTCTGCATCAGGCTTGCCATTACAAATTATTAGAAAACTGTATATTTTTTCTGTTCAGCTTCAAGTTTAACATAGTCGTTTGAGAACAGTAATGGCAGCTAATGAGACTTGTGAAGAAAGTCTTCTGCTGTTTCAAAGTGCCTGCATAGCAAGGAGAAGAAAGCTAAGATTCCCTTAACCTGTTTATGACCTGACTCCAAATGATACACACTGCTGGAGAGAAGGTAATTTTGTGCCTATTATTACCATACAGTCCTGCACCTCCTTTGAAGATGTCAGCTTCAAAATCAGCTCCAGTCGTGTATGTTCATTTGAAATCTTTGCTGAGCTTTTTATCAAAGCATGAAACAGAGCTGCTTCCTAAACACCTTCTATTTGGCGCACCCAAATTAACCATTTTCTCCTCATCTACCCAAAGGGAGAATTACTTCGAGGTCCATACATATATAGTAACTGTTGAAACATGGTATAAAGAGAAGGAATATGCTAATGAGGTTATTGAAGCACTTTAAAAGAATTCGCTTCCCTTACAGAGTGTGTAACACGGCTGGCATGTTAATTCAGTTGTAAAGTAAATTATTTAAACCAATAAATCATTAACTTCACATTTTAGTGAAGTATCTCATTAAGATGCAGAAAATGGAAATTAATGCATTTATGAAAGTACAGGACAATGCTCAGGTGGTTTTTGAGGTGGTAGGTTTGGCTCCTCCTGTGCCTGAAGTCAGAAGAGCACATTCTCAACTATAAGGTCGATCTGATCTACAGGTGTCCTCCAGCCCAGTTCCTTCATCGGCTGACTTTGATACCTGATACATGGACATGTTGCTCCGTACTTGACTGCAGAGAGGATGGAATACTTGTAAAGGTTTTACAAGCTGTGAGGGAATTTGTTATTTGAAATAATTTCTTTGTGGAAGGGCACAGGGGAACATTTTATGACCCTTTGCTTTTTTTATAAGCTCAGCTTTCCCTGTGAGTTTAATCTGTCCTCCCTTTCCTGTGTCTATGATGAACATGATTTTGTCTGCATGGAGCTATTTCTGCTGAATATTGTTCTGTGCCCTGCAGCAGTCCCTTGCTCCTTCAGGCCAGCAATGGCCAAGTACACCTAGGGCATGGTCCTTGATGGCTTGTTATCAGGGAATGCGAGCATTTTTCATTAGTAGGTGGCAAAAAAACCCCAACAGAATACTGTGGCAACCTTAACTCTATCTTTACAAGGAAATTATACAATACTAACATCACCCCAGTAAAGTCCATCCAATGCTTGAGGGAGTCAGAAAGTCACCAAGGATGGTGGATGAACCAGCTAGCCAGCAGGTTAGAAGAGTTGACAACATCTCAGGCACAGCAAGAAGGAAATCAAGACTTTACCCATTTCTGGATATATGATTTAATCTTTAAACCAAAGGACAAAGAAGCTGAAGCAAAACAATATGAAAATTAAATAAAGGATCCTTGCAGGCCCTTTTACAATTCCCTTTGGGTTTCTCCTTCATCTGAATAAAGTCACATAGCTAATACATTTTCTTCTAGGTAATGCAGTAAAACCAGTATATTTCTTTGGCTGGTTTCTTTGTTGTTTGAGAGTAAATAAGTGTCAGGAGGTCAAGGCACTTTCCTATGAAAGTCAGAGGAAGATGGCATCTCTAAGTATTTGGACTTCTAATTGCAAATCACCTTAAATATTAGCAAAGCTGAGATTCATGCAGCAGATTTCCATAGCTTGTATATAGACTATAGCAACTCTGGCAGCTGAATCAAAAGAAAGCACAGAAGGTTGTCTCTACTGGATGTATTCACAGAATCACAGAATCACAGAACTGTTTGGGTTGGAAGAAACCTTAAAGATCATGTAGTTCCAACACTCCTACTATGGGCAGGGACACCTTCCACTAGACCAGGTTGCTTCAAGCCCCATCCAACCCAGCTCTGAACATTTAGTATGAAAGTCTACTGTTAATAGTAGCTGTACATACAGTTCAAGGAGAATTGTCTCTTCATATGAAATCTTGCAAGAGATGTGGCTGACTTCCTAATTGCTAAAGACAAGGAGGAGAAAACCTATTGTTCATATGTATGCAAAATGTTATTATGTCCTCAGTGCTACAAGCAGTAAAAAGCAGTGAGATGGATTACAAGATCCTTCATAACCAGCTTCAAATATTTGACAGCAAGTTTCATTAACATATATATTCTTGCTGTGCAAAGAGATAACAAAACGAATTTCCACAGAAATATCACAGGACAGTAGCCTTCTTCATGTGTGTGGGATTGCTATGAACTATTGGTAATAAAGCAGTGTTAAAAAATAAGAGATGGTCATATAACGCCAGAATTGAAATAATTCACTTAGAATGCTCTGAAAAGTATCTTTGGTATCAGGGAAATGTGTATGTCCTGTTCTGACTGTATACCAAACTCTAAGTGAAAACCTGTGCACCAGCTGGAAATTATACACATGGAACTCTGCTACAGACAGTTTTTAAATACAGTTACCAATAACTTAGAAGTTTTGACATCTTATAAAGAAGTTGCTTTTATAGAAAGCTCAATCAGTTAGGCTGCCACTATTGGATTGCCTCAGAGAGACAACCAAACTGCCCTGAACAGGCAGCTTGGTACTCAAATGTCAGTGCATACAAACTGTGCCATTCACATCAGTGTGGCACTGCATGTAAGTAAATGTTGTCTTGAATCCAAACTTCCATGACAGCCTTTTGAATATTTGGCTTTTAAAAAGTAGCAGTTCTTACCTAGACACTGCATTTTACTACTTCTGCAGGAGCACAGGATATATTTTGATCTGTACAGACCTGTTACATCTTAGGAAAGTGGCTCCATCCCTGACTTGAATCCTGAACTCCTGAGGTTGCTGTCCTGTTGATATTATCAATCAAGAACTCCTGGATGCCTTAAGTAAACTCCATATTTCTGAATAAAGTTGCTGCCTATATGTGGGTCATCACTGAGGATCATTTCAGTGAGCCCTGAGGTCTGGCTGCCATATCGATGCCTGGCTCAATGGAGTCCATTAGTATTATCACAGAAAGAAAAGGACCAGCTTTGTGAAAATGGAGTGTATGGGAACATATGTGGAGGTTTAAGCTAGGATATAAACTTTAAGCCAATCTGTCCTGTTTACAGATTTGATCTGCCTAAATCACAGTGAGGAAGAGGGAAACAAGAATACCATTAAAGTAAAATCCTGTAGTATTATCAATAGCAAGCCTACTGAATTTCAGAAACATGTTAGTTGCAGTTAATGTGCAGTGGGTGCTAAAGAAATATTTAAACTATCTTGCAAGGATTTAAATGAAAATTGGCTTCTATAAATACCAATTGGTTTACTTCAATGCATCTAACTGTGACAAAGAAGTGGTAGAAGGGGAAATAAATCAGAAGGAATTAAAATGCATTTGTTCTGAGAAGTGACTACTGATTTCAGTGAAAAGCCATATTGGGTCGAATAAAAGTGGTGAATATTTGCTCATTTATTAAAACCATATTCTTTCCATATATCGGTATCAGTTCCAGTGTTAATGAAATGAATTCAATTAAATCACAACAAAATCGTATTAATTAGAAGAATTAAAATGACAACAGTAGTGGTAACAACTAAGTGTTTATACAAAAAAGAATAATCCCATTCAAACTGATGAAATAGGCACCAAATTAAACCCAGATTCGGGATTGAATATAAATGAATTGAGCAAATACCCTGAATGTACAGTTTGTATGTGTTTCTACTATATAGTAGTTAACTGAAAGCAGCAATTAAGATGGTACTTGAGCATGACTGTAATTGTTAATATATGTGTAGCTGTCTTTAACAAATCCAGGTAGGAGATGCAGGAGTTTGGGACATATGCACTGGAAAAAGAGAAGTCAAATATCAAGGCATTTAGAGAAGGTCAGAATTATACAGCGAGGCATGTTCATGTAATGTTTTCCCATATTATTGTCTTGTTTCTTTTATATAGTTTTAAACCTGTGCATAGCTTTTAGTGCATTAGGCAGTGGATTTTTGAGTGACCTAATAGAGACTTAACCAAACTATATTATAGAGCAAATTTAATAGAGGAAGGAGCTGATCCTCTGTGTGACCTTCCTGCTCTTTGTCATCTTCTAGGCTGAAGAAACTACAGCTGTGATTGAGGCCAGGCCACGCTAATGAGTTCTCTGTGCAAACGGGTACCATCCCATTACTACCTGAATGTGACTTGCTCCAGTTGTTTCCCTGGGGCAAAGTAAGGAGCTCACAGTAAAGTTCAGGCAGTACATAAACCTGTGGGAAAATTTCTCTTGAATTCAGGAAACCCCATATTCATCTGTTGTCATGGTTTAAACTCAGACACGTAGCTTGTTCGCTCACTCAACCCCTCTTTCTTGCCCTCCCCCTGCTCCCAGAGGGATGGGGAGGAGATTCAAAAGAATGCAACTCCCACAGGTTGAGATAAGAACAGTTTAGTAACTAAGGTAAAACACAAATCACTACTGCTACCAAAAATAATAATAATGATAAGGGAAATAACAAGGCAAGAGAATACAGAACTTCACCACCCATCGACAGATAACTCACCCCACCCACCCCAACTGAGCAGTGACCAATACCTCCTCCAACACCCCAGAGCACTCGCCCTTCTGGGTAACTCCCAGTTACATCCCTGTGCATGACATGCTGTGATATGGAATACCTCTTTGGCTAGTTTGGGTCAGCTGTCCTGTCCCTGTTTCCTTCTGGCCTCCTCTGCTCCCTGGCAGAGCATGAGACTCACAAAGTCCTTGATCAGAGTAAACATTACTTAGCGACAACTAAAAACTTTGGTGTTATCAGCTATGTTCCCAAGCTGAAAGTCAAAACACAGAACTGCATCAGCTACTAAGAAGGAGAAAAAATTGACTGCTACTGCTGAACACAGGACAACTGTACAGTGTAGGCAGCTCAAAGAGCTGATGTGGACTGTGATTAAATGTATTTGTTCTCATTCTCCAAGCTCAGCTCCATAGCTCTAGAGCTGCATTCCCTAGTAAGCTTCCAGTCCCATTTTTCACTGTGGTGGAATCTTTCGCAATGGGGTTTGTAGGAAGCAAAGGAAAACATTAAAAGGGATGCATTTTTCTCAGGCTGGGGAACTTTCCTGTTTTGTTTCAGTATCCATAAGTGCTGCATAAAGAAAGGGCCATGGTATCATGTTTTGAGGATCAACACATTCTGATTTTTGAGAGCTCTCTGTCCTGTCTCAGTGGAGTTCTAAGGTGCATTTCATATGCTTGAGACCATTCCCCCACCCCCCAAAAAAGAAAAAAAATTACCTGATTTTTCTACTCTTATTTGTTAACATACTTCCAATGTTTGGATTTTATTGAGTCTATCCATTCTTCAGCAGATGAAACTGTCAGAGATGCAAAGATATTCACGGGCAACAGTTTCATCTAATGTACCAATGTAGCACGAATAAGTCTGCAATTTTAGCCCAGGCAAGGAGAAGTTCATAGACCTTGCTTTGTAATTTTTTCTGCTACCACCTCCTTTTTCCATAGCTGAGCATCTCCTTGCTTCCACAGCGACAAAATAACTGAGCAGCTATTAGTGAAGTACAAGTGTATGGATTTGAACCACTGTCCTTCTCATACCAGGTAGAGATGTTGATCTGTTCTATAACATCTTTTCCAGATGGCTACACAGAATGTGCTGCTCACCTTGGTTCACTAATGATTTTATAATGTATTTTAATCTGGCACAATTGCCAGGATCATTCTTATAGATATATTTCTTAAAAGCCAAATAAATATATCTAGTAGTACCACATCATCTGAATGTAATTGGAGGAAGCCAGAGGCTTCCTACCTGCATTAATCAAATGTGGATGAGCTTAATTAATTTCTCAGATCTAAACGGAGAAAGAGTAATGACAGCTATTTGCTTGAAAGCCAGTATAGCAGGCTTTGAAAATGTAAGAGCTGTCCTGTTTGTAGGTAGAGATGTGTAATGATTGGTGTCTTGCTTAAAAACTGTGAAGGAAACACAGTCAAACAATTTTGTCATGGTTTTGTTCCAAAACGTAATTTTTCTCCCAAGACAGAACTTGCCTAATGCTCAGTTGTATATATGAGGGTCAATCACTAATACCTCACAATACTTCGATTCTTCACTAACTTTTTGTCACTTATTTCCTAGGAGAGTAAAAATAAATGCATAGTTTTTGTTAATATTTTATCAAACATATACAGACTCAAATAGGTAGAATAATGACAGGATTCTTAACTACAATCCTATTTGAGGCTGCCCCATTTTGCAATTGCTCTATTACAATTTGGTTGGCTGAAGTGATGCTTAAATATAAATATCCATCATAGCTGAAATTCAGGTGCAAATAACAGAATATCTTTATAATAGGATTTTATACTTTAAGTGTAAGGCAAACAAGTGCCCCTTACATTTCTGTCATACTTCGGGGGTAAATCTGACAGACACTGTTATGTAGCCAGCAATGACAAACTCAGGAAAGGGAGCTTTCTTCTTTGTTTTCTTCCCGACAAAGTTGGTAGCTTCCTTGTACTAGTAAATTTGTGAAAATTAAATCCAGGAAGATAATTATTTTATCCAGTCCAACTAGTCTATTACAAAAAATTCGATCTCGTTGACTCTCTTGAGCTCTGTAATTTGTGCTTAGCCAAATTATGCTTTCCAGCTAGGCCTCTATGGTCACTTGGTATAGATACAAAGACAGAGAACCAACCACTTCCTTTAATAGATTTTTCAGTGTTTAGTCACTCTCACTGTTGCAAATTTGTGCTTTATTCCTAATTAGAACCTGTCTGGCATCACTGGCATTCCAGCCAGTGATGTTGCTGGGTGCAGGGGTGGATGTCTTTTAGGTCTCTCTTCTTTTTGTCACATAATTGATTTTCCATGAACAGCACAAAGTAAGGCTAAAATTAGCACAGAAAAGCAATAGGAGACATGTTGGATCAGGAAGCCTTCCTGCAAGATAGGAAGGTAATATTTTATCCTATTTATTCTAGTACTTTATTGAGCTTTGCATCAGGCTAGTAGATACTCTTTAACCATGACTTCCTCTGAGGCAGCACATTGTTGAGGCTAATACTGAGAAAATAAATTAATCGTTTGGCCTCTGGCACACTCCACTCTTATTCTCTTCCTGGCTTATTCTCCCATTTGTCAACAGGATGGTAATCGACATGCAATTTCACTATCTCACTGATGATTCAGATACACATAATCCAGATCTCTGTTCCACAAATGTGTGCCTGTAAAACTGGTGCCTCTGTATTGCTTTAGGCTTCTCTGCATGTAGGTACACATCCCTTGTATGTGTTATCTCATTGTATAGGCATAGGTATGCATATGCAGATGCTCTCAGGCACTACATCTTGTTTAGATAATTGTGTTAGTTGATAGCAGGAATTGATTTACAAGGTCCCTCGATGTTTTCATTAAATGGATCATTTATGCACTTTATTCATTTTTAAATAGTTGCTCTTTAAGTGTAGTTGTAGCTCTTCCCATACAGAACTAACTGGAGTTTTATAGACCAAAACCCAAGGAATCAAAATGAAACACAGGTTCCACCAGTTTTGATGGTAGTTTCGTAACTAATGGTACCCAGTGCATTTCCATACACATGAGAAAGCCAAACTGACTGAAAGTCTCTAAAGCCTTCTTCTGGAGAGAAACCAAGGGAGCTGTAAATTTGTTGATGAAAGATTTCCTGGTATGGGATGCAGTTTGTGGTCAGAAGGATCTAGTGATGGCATCCCAGAATGGGCAAGTACCAGTAACTCATATTTTGTGCATCCCACATATTGCAGCTTTGGTTCCTCCTGCTTTCCCACACCCAAAGTACATATTCCGTCAATCTCCAAGTGAAGTCTATTTCTTTCAGCTATTGGATTTGTTCCACTTAGTTTAAGTAAACGTCTTAACTCTGGAAATGTTGGCATGTCATAAATTGGTTTAATTCTGAACCAGGAGAGCATATGTCAACATTTCCTGCAGATCAGAATTAAAGGAAAACCTTCTGGAAAATTTCAGGATTAGTAGATTTAAAAGATTTTTTAAAATACTTTTCTCATTTTTAAATTCTTTACATTATTAGGAATGTTACCTAAATTTAATCTTGCTTTTAATTATCATAGATAATTACTGATATGGATTGCTGCAAGGCATAGTAGTCTATTACTGCGGTTGCATATTTCACAGCAGTCTTGCATGTCCTCCTCTTGACTGCACCATGTGTGTAACTTTTAAGGCTGACTATTCTGAACAGAAGAATGTAAGCAGAAAAGAATCCGTTGCACGTGTTTCAGTGAAGTTAATGTTAACTTTGAAGGACTAGCATGATGTAGAGACAATGGCAGACCTTATATCAGCAGGCAGCCCTTTTCTTTTTAGTTTGGTGACATAATATTTTCTCGCCTGTGAAAAGATCAGTAGTACTGTGCCCATCTCCATAATAATAAAAAAAGTGGGATGGGCTTTTTTTTCCATGGCGCGAGCGATCTTGCTAACAAAAACTTGATTAAAATATCCATTCCAAAAAACTTGAAATCTGAGCACAACCCTGTTAATCTTCTCATTTGCCTTGTGTGCCAGAGCGTATTGCTCTATGTGTGAGTGTATGAAAAAAAAAAAAAAAAAAAAAGAGTTTTGGTGAAGTCTAGATGCCAAGTGTCAATGCTGTCTTGGAAGCAACTTTATTATCAATGATAGCTTGTCTGGTCTCAGATAAAGCAAAATTAGTCAAAACGTCTTAATAAAAGTATCTGTCTTTCCTCTGCTAAATGTCAGCTTATTGATTTCTTCACTGTGCCGTTACAGTAGCAGAATTTGAAATGTTTTGAAAACATCCCTTAGAGCCACACAACAATAATTAACAGCAGAGCAAGTGCTGAGCAGCAAGTAGCTGATAATGACAGTCTAATGTTGACTGAATGCGATTAATCATGGATACTACCCATAGAGCTTTGGATTTATACTCAGTTATTATAAAGCGCTGATGAGGTCCCCTCTTGATCTTTCACAATGTATGTATTACAAGCATCTCTTCACCATAAGCAGAAGAAAGCAGAAGGAATGCTTTGAGACTTGTATTTCTTAATACGTTTACTATCGCTCCATTATGCAGCTAGTGTCTGGTATTCTCTTAGGAAGGCAGTATCATAGGGAAGCAGGAGCAGTTCATGTCTCTAATCTTTCCAGCAGACAAGACAGCAGGCAATATATATTCACAGTCCCAAAGTGACAAACAAGTGCCAGTATTTTGATACAGGATACCTTTCTTTGAACAACCTAAAAACAACTGTTCGTTGCCCAGCTTTGCTTAGGCTAAGCAACCATGATCAGTGCTATGTGCGTACTGGTGGCTTCATAATTCATATAAACTTGCATTCATTCTTTTCCTTCTCTGTTGTTCCTGCCATCATGTTCCACTTGATCAATCCACTCTAATAGCAGTTTGGCACTTGAGAAGTGACTAGACTCTTAGCCCTGAAGGGAGTTCAAAGCAAGTAAAAGGGCAAAAGAGTTTGTCATGTTGCAGTACACTTCCAGTCTGACCTCAAAACTCTTCATGGATTAGTAAAGAGCATCTCAGTATGTAGAACTGCACTTCTCCAAGCTCAATTCAAAACCAACTCAGTCTCACCTAATCCCCCAAAAAGGAAACGGGAGCGAATAGTGACTTTTAAACTGATGTATGTTAGGTATACATTCCTAGTGCTTAAGCAGTTAATGATGATAAGACCATCCGTATCTTCTCCTCCGTGTACAAAAGAAAAGTGTACTCTAACTTCAGAGTCAAATACAAAGGAATAACACCACTGGTAGTCAAGGCATCTGGCTGATGAAAGGTATGCTCACTGGGAGGCTGATCAAAAGTGTTAAACGCATCCTTCTTTCACTGACTATGGGAAGTGAAATATACTGCTTGAATCTTACTGCTCCTTGCTGGTCACCAACAAGTTCAAGAGTGAAAGTCCGCTGATAAAAGCAAACCATCTTCAAATGCTTAGAAGATAATAGAAGGTGAGAGTGAATAATGGCTGTTGATATATGTGAAAGGGTTCTTTAGGAATTACTCTGAAGGGTTCTTGAAACTCTGTTGATGCCAAAGCTACAGAGTCAAATCCTTTTCTTGTTGCTATCATCCACCCCTTTTTAGAGTTCACAGTTAGCCCATGAAACATACAGAGATGAAATATTACCTAAGATGAAGGCTTAATTGCATTCAGTACCTGACTTGATAGTCCAGCAAAAGCTGAAAACCTCCACTCATTCCATATCTGACCAAATAGTCCAGCAAAAGCTGAAAACTTCCACTAAAGGAATGTGGTTTTTACTGATTTTGGAGGACATGAAATGAGTGTTCTTAAACTGGAAAAAATGCAAGTTTCTGGGTTCTAGGCAAAAAGCAGCATTAAACTGGGAGAATGGGAAGGAAAAATGCCATGTGGTGAGATTGTTCCTCAGCTGAATTTCCTCAGAACTGGAGTATACGGTCTAAACAGTTGTTTTCGGTAGGATATTATGATATGTAAGTTTTGTCTAACTTTCTGATGTAACTCCTATGTCCTGAAAGTATTTCATAAGAAAAGTAAAAAAAAAAAAAAAAAAATAAAACCCTCCAAAACTAGAAATGTGATAGACAATATCTCACTTTCTCTGTGAAGATTACTGGATTGGGTTTCTTTTCATTGTCATCTCTCTTTAAAGCCATTCCTCTGTAGTGCTTTAGAGAGTGATAGATGGACATAGCATTCCTAATACCTTAAGTGAAGTGTGATTCCCTTTGTGCCTGATTTCCACAGCTAAATAGAAAAATGCAACTCACCGAAAATCCGATTTTCAGACAAGACATAAAACATCAGAGCATGGGCGGTAATTACAAAGTCTGCATAACTTTCCATAACAGTAGAAAGTCGTTACTGCAAGTTCTTAATCATCTTGTGTTCACGAGTTTTCAATAATCCCGCATATTGCAATGGATTTCTTTTAATAACATCTTTCTGATTAGAATGCTCTTTTTGCAAGCACAAAAAAAAAGAGGAAATAGTTTGTAGGGAAAATACCACATGACAATAAATGCAGAAGCAGAATAACAAAAAAAATCCCAACAATCAGTGGAGAAGACTGCTTGACTTGGTTTACTTTATGGAATTGTCTCCACAAGTTCATTTTCTGCCTTTAAGTGAAACAGACACGGATGTTCTAAAAAGGCATCTGGGAATCCACAAAATTATTATTTTGTTTTCCCAGAAAAAATAATATTTTGAAAAATCCTCTGTGCCTCAGAAAATAAATAAATTATAATAAGCAAAACCAATAGAACTGAGCAAAATAATTGATCATTGTGTGTTGAGTAAGGGGGAAAATTCCATTATGCCAGAATTTTTTTTTTTTCGTTCGGTGATGGTATTTGTCATGTGTCATTCTAGTCTAATTAAAGTAGAAGCCATAGATACCTGGCAGCTGAAATGATCTTATTCTTTCCTGTCACCTGCCAGTTTCTGTTTTGGGCTTTTTCCTAAAGCTGTAATTCAGTGCAACACTCCTGAAAACAGATACTATCCAGACATATTTTCTTTCATGTGTCTCTTTTTGATTTTTGCTCCTAACTGGACTGAAATCTGTTAGTGTTACCATTGTTATTAGTGGAAGCACTAATGAAAGGTTTTATTGGATCAAATGTCTATCTACCTAACATGTGCATAAGATTAATATTTTTGCCTTTTGATTTGCATATCAAAAAAGTATAAAAAGAGAACTGCTTGTTCAAGACAAGGAGTTACAAAGTGTCAGTAACATAATAGTGATGCAATCTGTTTATTTTCTGCCTTATCACTTATTACCACTGATTCTGGTAATTACTTTTTCCTATCACAGAACAAATGCCAGGTAAGCAGCAGAATTTTACATCATTCTCTGCTAAATCTAGAAACATCATCTCTTTACTTGTATGAAAGTGGCTGTCATGAGTCTGAATTAATGACTCTCTATGTTTGCTATGTTCATGATGGACATTAAGTCTTCCAGGTATAATTTTCTGTAAAGAAAAGTCATTTTATTTCCAGCTGAATAGGCACTCTATCATACTACCCAAGTCAAACAAAGTTATTATTTGGCTTTTTGCCAAGTTGTACAGTACAGAAAGGTCATATTTTTAATAGCTTTGTACTCCGTGGTAATCAAATTTGTAAGCCTGGAGAAATAAACTACTTGAATATATCATTGTTCTTTGTGCATGTTTAACCACTGGTGTTCTTTTCATATGGTACCCTTCCTCCATGCTTCGACAGCAAAGCAGCCTGGGTTTTACTTTTACCTTGGTTATTAGCTTTGTACAGTCAGGTATAATGTGCTGTTCATCTAAGAGCAGGACCAGCTAATTTGAACTATTTCTTGCTAAATGCCAGTTTTGAGGACTAAACTAAAAGATATTGTTCTCAGTCAGGTGTCTGCTGATAGACAAACAAGGTTACATTATTGTAAATTTGGGTGCACGCAAGTGTTAATAACTTGCTTGAATCAACAATAATTAGAAAGAACACCTGCTTTTAAAAGTAATTTTTCTTCTGGTTGACTAGGCATTGCATTTGCAGGAAATGGATGCTGACTACATGCAAATGAGATTTCTAAGGTTTTCTTGTGTTTCATTTTAAAAATAATCATGCCCTATTGTGCATCAGGAACAATCCAGCTCAGTTATTGTTCAGCAGCACCTGTGTGTCGAAAAAAGAGCTATGAAACCTTGAAAAGTCCAGAGGAAAAGAGAAAATTTTGCTTCACCACTTGGCTATCTATTTTTTGAAACATTAGATTAACCTGAGGTTTCTGTGATTTTATAATAGCAGTTGTTATGAATTGGCTTAGAGTCAAGGTACAACCTGACTGGTGAGAGGAGATGAAGTATTAACCTGTAACACAACGGTTGGGAATTGGGGCTGCCAGACAGGACTGTTAGTGCGATGTATATTGATAGCTTCTTGACTGTGAGCTTTTTGTCTGTCTCAGAACAGCTGAGGCTAGTTGCAGTAACCACACTGCTTTGATAATGCTACATTTCTTGCTCATTGCTTTCATTGACCTTTCTTTTTTTGTTTCTTGATTTTTACCTTGCATGTAGTTTGGTGGTCAGTTTAAAGTCTACGACTTTCAGCCACGCTTCTTGACTACTACAATGCAAGACTCAGATCCTAACCATCATTTTAAATAATCTTTCTTATGTTAAATTACTAAAGATGGTACTAAATATCACTTAGTATTTA
Source organism: Loriculus beryllinus (assembly GCA_039877255.1). Taxonomy (NCBI): domain Eukaryota; kingdom Metazoa; phylum Chordata; class Aves; order Psittaciformes; family Psittacidae; genus Loriculus; species Loriculus beryllinus. The sequence goes on along the minus strand of JBCJKH010057377.1, from coordinate 14,121 downwards.
GTCAGAAGACCTAAGCAATATTGTCATGGAGACAGAAATTTTCCTCACCTGTTACAGATTTCATTGCTAGAAACCACTACTAAAATTGGGCTTTATATTTTGCCTATACAACATGTGCTACAAAATTTGAATCCAATTTACCTAAAAATGTTCAATTATAACATTGTTAAATTATGAAATTCTGTATTCAAAACTAAAGTGGTCTTCATTGGATTTAGTTTAATTCACTTTGGGAATGTCCATATAGAATTACAATGCAATTTAATTAGTCAAATAAAAAAGCTTATTAAATGTAATTATGTTATCTACCTGAGCATCGCTTTTATTGTCCTCTGTCTGTAACATTCTCTGATAAAAAGCTTTATTTTGTCAAACCAGGGCTTTTTTGTAAGCATTAAAAAAGCAGCAGCATGTTTTACCTCTGTTGAATAGTGCTTGCCTTGTGCCTGGGTTTCATCATAAAATATTGTAACACTCAGGACTCACCTCTCTTGCCATGCACTCCAGCATGATCTAGGCCCTCTCCTACAGCTTCTTTCACACAGCAGGAAGCCCTAATCCAGCAGAGCACGCTGTTCCAGCTAAGCATAAGTCTGTCAGCTTGCAAGTGCAAGGAATTGAGGGCCCTGCTTTGCATTTTGAGGAAGTAGGTCACAGAAGCAATGGTTGTTGTGAAGTGAGCCTGCATAACTTAGGAAATTATCATTTGTGGAGAATTAAAAGGATGCTTCAATATATTTGACTAAAGCTCTTCAGAAGTAGAGTCTTTGTGCATGCATTGAGAAATGAGGAAAATGTAGCATATTTTGATTATTTTTATGCTCTTTTTCCCTTAACCCTCCAGTCTGTAGCAATCTTTCCAGTCACCATTTTTTCTTGCCTAGTAGAACTTCTTACAGAGACCGAAAAAGCAGTGCTTTTGGTTTGGAGGATTTTTTCCCTTTCTTTGAAAAGAAAGAATTTGTTCCTCTGCCAACTTACTCTAAGGTAAATTTCAGTTTCAACTAATTATCAACAAGTAAGATGTGTCATCACGTAAAAAATAGGATTTAACTAAACAGAAATGTCAGCAGATTCTTGATATTTTAAATCAGGCATCACAAAGTTTCAACAAGCACGAAGTGGTGTCATAAGCATAATTACATTTAAACTTGTGTAACTTCCTGTTGCCATATTCATAATAAAGTCATCATCATCTTGATGGCGACCAGCTATTGAGCATCAAAACTCATTCTCTTGATATGCAATTGCAAACATTTACAAGATGAGATTTTTTTTTCCTTAAGATAAATTTAAACTTGCACAACTTTGTTCCAACAAGAGGTACTTCAGGACTGGATTGAAATCTTTGAAGAGGTAAGTCTTTTTTCAAAGGAAGGAGCAAGACACTTTCTGATGCTTTTAGCAGACTGAATTAGATCTCTGAGTGAAGATTTGAACTGACAATAGTGATTTTAAATGCTTCCTGTGTTTTGTGACTGCTCTGCAAGGCACAGTGGTTGTATACAGCCAAACCAACAGCCCGTGACACTGACACATGGCTCTTATGCCAGCTCCATTGTGGATGAGGTGATTTATTGCAATCCACTGGCAAGGGATATTCTAGATAGACTCAGTGTGCAGCTGCAGCCAGGCAAACAAACAAAAAAAAAAAAGTAGCTTCAAAAATTCCCACTTTTAAAAAACGGAGACACTGGTTAAGCTCTGACTGTGATCGACATTTGATACACCCATCTTTGGGAGCAAATCTTGTGAAGACAAGTGTTGGAATATCTTATTTTTTCATATGTCCTAGTGTTTGTTTCCAAAGATGTCCGTGAATCTGTTCCTTATGGACCTGCATACCATACCTGCAATGTTATATGATGCCTTTGAGTTTCCCTCTTGTTTAGGGCGTACTATTTCTTCTCTCCTTGGACTAGCACTACAGGACAGGAATGAAACATAAACAGCAAGGAGGCATTTTGCACACTGGTGGTGGTACAGTCCCAATAAAATCAGTTAAGCAGTTGGACTGTAATGGCAATGTCATGATGAACCCACTTCTAGTGCCTCCCAGCAAAAGCCTCTGGCATCCTATGGAAGGCCATGTGAAACTTGAAGCCTGTGTGACAACATACCTTTTCTTCATATTCCCTTTAAAGTTAACCAAGGGATGTATCATTGGAAACGCAGGTTGATTGTCTGTGAAAATATCAGTTAAGCTTTAAAGGAAATATTCAATGCGCATAAAATTCACAAATGCATTAATCTATAACTTTGTATGATATGAAAAGGAATCTAGTATTGCATTTTCCTGCCTCTTACAAACTCTGTCTCATTAAGGGTGGTTCCAAGGAACCAACTGTGGAGAATTGAAAAATAAGAGGTTTGAGTACAGCAGGACATTTAGAAGGTAAGCACAGAGACAAATAGGCAGGAAAATCTGCTTCAGGTCTCCACAAGATAGAAAAACTGGCAGAATTGTGTTCACCACGTGACGAGAACCCATGGCATGGGCGGTGCCCACCCAGAATTGGTGAAATCAGGGAAAAAACCTAAACCATGGGTTTTCCAAAGCCACTAGAGAGGATGAATATGTGCTCAACCCTCTAAAACTGCTGCACAGCTCTTGGTCTTAATAGTGTTACTTTTTCTCTTGTTTAATACCTGTAATACGGTCTGCAGTCACTGAGACAGAAACAGCTTGCCAGGATGTGAAAGGGCAGTGACCGAAGTCAGCCTCCCCACTACCCTTCCTTTTTCTTATCCTTCCCCTGAGCCAGGTGGAAAAAAATAAAGTCGAAAGCTTAACTCATATTAAAGAAGTAGCACATATGACTTTCCAATATTGCAGATGTATTTCAGGCACATTCTTTGCTATGTATAGTGCTGAACGCATTCTTGATGGCTTGTGCTGCTGTGGGTGTCTCTCTTCAGGGGTATCCAACCAAAAGCAATGCTGAGTCAAGGCAAGGTAGATGTGAAGGAGAAGAGGTGGTGCAGGATACAGATATACATTGAAAGGCATATATGCAACTAATTTCCGTGATGCCTAATCCATAGTCCCAGACTAATACTAAACACTGAGGTCAAATCCATTTCTAATGTATTTTACAGAACTGCATTAAAGTCTCTGTGAACAGAAAGAGATGGTGCTGTCTAATGTCAGGAACAATTTTGCCCTACCCACACTGAGGGGGGGCAGAGTTTACAGCACCAAGCAGCTATGCAGCTAATTGATTGCCTGGAAAAGTCTATTAGACTGTGTGATAGTGCAAGTGATGTATATCCAAATTGAAAGAGATTAATGATTTTGTAATTGTAATCATTTGTACAGCTAAAGGAGTAAGTTGTTCTGTAAAGTGCATTGCGCAACACTGGGTATCCCATGTATGCATTTCATAAGGGCACAGACTCCAGCCCAGGCAAAATATGAGTGTAAGATCCAGGCATGAACTGTCATATTCTGAAGTAAACAAAGGAAAATATAAATTGTGCTCTTATCCAGGACCAGGATGTTGTTGTGAACATGTTGCTTCCGCTTGTTTGAATCACCTGAGGTATTCCTGATACAAGAGCTATTTGGGAAGGAAGTATTCATGTTCACAGGCATTGGAGAAGCATAGTGAATCACAAAATGGAAAGTATAGAACAGAGGAGGGATTGGGGGGAGATGGGGCATAGTCTCTTTTGCTTGGTTTCAGTTGCTTTTGTACTTAAATATTTGTACTACAACATTGAGACAGCAAATGGTTAACAGCCAAAGACAAAACCCACTGTGACCGCCAGGTCTCTGTGCAATCATCAACAGAACTAGCTATTCTAGCCAATTTAATAGCTTGAAAATGAACTCATTAGTGGTCTTTTATCAGTGGAAAAAAGTCTATTAAATCCGGATGTGTGAAGAAGCAGTACGGAGGCTCATTTCCATCCCACTTGTGACCTGAACAAATCAGAGAAATGCTTTTCAAGGAACAGGGTCAGGCTTGACTGCAATAAGGTATTTTCTACACACAGCACCCAACTTGTATTTTTCCTTCAAGTTTCTGATGCAGTTAATTTTAATTTACAGCCTATTTGTTGCTCCCCACATCTCTCTCTTTTGTCTCCTTCCCAGTACCACTGTCATCCATAAACATGTGGGCCGTTTATACTTTATAAAGAGAAGATGTACTAAAATCTGTTGGATTTCTTGATATACCTGCCAGTGATAACCTTCTGAGAGCTCTGGACTCCACTGCTCCCTGACTGAGGCAGTAAGAAAAGATTCAGATCCTCATCTGGAAGCTAAGAACCACAGCAGAATTATGCTGATTTACATCACCTTGGGATCTAAACAGAGCTATGGGCAGAGGCGGAACATACTCCGATCCTTCTGCCCCTTTGAAAGAACAGAAAGCCAAATGTGAAGTGTTTGACATGTACTTATCTCCAAAAAGGCAAAAGCACTCTTTATATCAGTATATTGATATTGCTGTGGGATTATGTCTTAAAAAAAAGCTGTTTCTATAATTTTTGCTTCTGACATGATGCACAATGTTGAGTGAACTAACATTCATATAGAATGAGACTAAACCACACTTTTCCATCAGAAGGTGGTGGGATAATGCTGTCAGGCAGCTGCCTGCCTTTTGGCAGCAGTCCATGGTGAGTTTCAAATATTCAGCCTCTTGAGGAGACAAACATTTAGGAACTGCTGTTGACAGAAATATTCAAAAACCATCTCATGTCTTGGTAGGAATGAGTTAATTGTAGGACTAACTTTGAAATGAACTGCTTCATACACTTCTGAAACACTGTGTTTTCACAAGAAGTGATGTATTCTGTCACTGCATACATAGCAAAATAACACCATCTTCAACACTGTATGAGAAAAGCTGTTTCCCTTTTCCCCTGCATCAGTTTGGTCAAAAGTTAAACCTGTAATGGAATTAAATTATTTTTTTCTAATTTAATTCCAGGCATTTTATGCACATGTATTTAAACTTACATTACTTAATAATATACTAGGATTACTTAATGGCCTCTCATCCTGCCCTGAAACATAACCCTATTATTCCAGTCTTAGCTCTTTTATGAATAGAAAATCCCAGCTATGGTAAATTCCTTTGAAATGAAATGATGCTGGGATTTTACAGTGAGTCTGTGGGCTAGTTTGAGACCACCAAACTCATTTACTGTTGTCTGTTAAGCCAAGCATGAATCACAGTTCTCTGGGGTGAAAATTTGCTTTATTAACCCCCTGGGTCACCCAGCTACCAAGGCAACGGCTTTCTGCAATGAGTTACTCCATAACTAAAGCATCAGCCACATGAATCAAATCCCTTGATTAGAACAGAGGCTGGTAAACCTCAGACCAGCCACATAAATACTTCCCCGAAGTTTGTTTAGCTCTTAGCAGAAGCTGTTCTCCTTCACTTGCTTTCAAAGGAGAAAAATTGAAAATTGGTCCCCAGCCTGCCTTGCCAGCCCCGAGCTGGCCTGATAACTTGATTCACATGCTCCCAAACTCCCAGCACACTACAGCAATTCTCCTGTCATTGCCTGGCATGCTCCTTCCTACATACCTCTGTCCTGGGGGATGCCCATCGTTCCAGAAGGTCTGGACATGTTATTAGGTTGTCTAGTAGATGCTTGAAGGTTTGTTAAGAGCCTATCCTGCACTTTATTGTGCATTGAAAGAGGAAGCACTTGATACTTTATCCCATGCAGTCCTAACTTAAATAAATTTAGAATTAAGACTATTTATTTAATATATTAAGGTAAGCAAAAATCTCATTTACCTAAGAGAAAAAAGGTCCCACCTTTTCAGATCTTCTGAAGTCTGGTTTAATTGCTGTGTCTCACTCAAAGACATTAAAAATGTGATAGAATTAAAAGAATATGGCAATTAATATTGACAGGAAAATTTTATGGAATAAATAAGTGTCTGTCTGATTTAATGTGTTAAGATTTGTATCCCTGTGTTTCAGTAGATGTCCTGAAGCGCAGCCAGGCTTCAGTGGAGCACTCTTAGGCAGGTACCATTATTAAAGCTCAATCTGCTTTCTTGCTGAAGCTTTTGATGCACTGTAGATTTGTTTGCAAAATGCCACTGTGCTTTGCTTAACACATCTATAGACTGGCAGATGTGTGCATTTGTTGCTGTGAAGTAATTTTATGTTACCTGAAGTGCCATTCTTATGTTTCAAACTCCTTCTCTACGTGTCACTGGGAATGTTAAACTCTCACAAAGCAAGGGGAGAGAGCCATTTAAACAACATGCGTGCAGATAACATGCTGGCTTTTATTCTTTGTTCTCAGAAAGTATGTACTGTACAAGAAAACATGGTCACCTATCTGCTTACTGGAGAAACTGTCATTCCTAATTCATTTATACAGGGTACTTAAGATGCCTTGAGTGAACTAAAATAGCTTTAAAAGAAGATTAATCTAGTTTGACTGGAGAAAACTAGTTTGGTATTTTTCTAGAAGTGTAACACAATTGTTAAAGAACAAGGACATGTTGCTTTTGTAAGCCTAATCAGGAAGACTGTTAATAAAATATTTAGCTGTACTTTCACCTCCCCATGGGGGGAGGATGGCAGCAGAACCAGCAGCCAAGCACTTTCCAAACGAAAGTGGAGCAGTAGATGCTCCTGGGCAGCACTGTTCCAGGTGGAAGGTGATGTCCTATGCTGCTGGCAAGCAGAGCCCCCTCATCTTTTCCCTCTGGTGGGAGGGAGGCATAAGCCACCCAACCCTTATGGTGGCAAGGCAGCTGTACTGGCTTTGGATGTCTCCCAGTAGAGCAATTGCGAAGTGAAGGAGGTAGTTGTGATCAAGAGTAGTTATAGGCTGGTAGGGCTATGATTACTGGGAGTCTGAAAGGCTCAGGAGTGAGTTAGTTCGCCATAATAACTCCACAGGAAGTTACCTGCTGGCCCTGCCTGAACTAGGCATGTTGAGCAGATACCTTGAAGGGCAGAGTTTAACCTCTTCTCTGAAAAAAAATTGGTGAAGAAATGTGTGTTGGCTGAGAATGACTTCTCAGCCTTGTCTTCTTTTCTTCTTGCATCTCAGGGAGTCCTGTTCCTGTGGCTTTTTGTGTTGAAGGATTTCTGCTTTATTGCTCTGTGAATAGAGACTTAAAGCAGTGATTTTTCTAGGGACACTAGTGAAAGTACTTTGTAGAAATTAACATACTATTTTGTATGAAACTCATCAGCTTATTCCTTTTTGGAAGGGTAGAAACCCAGAACTGACAAACATGCTGTTTCTTTGGTTCTTATGATATACACTGCTCTCTGTCAGCTTGGTGCCAATGTCAGTGTGCTATTCCTCAAAATAAGAGCTGAGGCTAATTAACTGGTAAAATGTCAACATAACAACTCTTCTTTATGTGACTGGATACTTTCAAGAATACTGCAAAATTCTTTCTATTTTTTTTTTGTGATATTTAATCATGTTGTTTTATAACAGTAATATCACTACTTGTAAAAGGGTTTTTTTATATAATTTTAATAGCGCACAGATATTTAAGGTCTAATTTCTGTCATCTGTATTTACGGAAAAGATTTGGACTTTTGTCCTGACAATATATTCTAAGGAAAAGTGAGAGTCACAGTTAATTTTGAAATTGCAAGTGTAAGTGGAAAAAACTTAAAACCCCAAGATGCATGTTTTAATTGCTCACATGAAAGTTCTGTAAACCTGTTGATGAGGGAAAGGTTCTTTTTTCTTATGAAAAGAAGTTAGATCCTGTACTGATTGTAAATAAAGCTATTAGAAGTAAGGTGAAGAGGCTGCAGTGTTTGTTTAGAGACTTTAAATATATTCCAAAAATTCAACCCTGGCATCAGTGAAGAAATAGTTTCTGGAAAATATTGAGGTAGAAGCTTTTTTTAGAAAAATAAGGGAGTTTGTCTCTTACTCATAAAAATAATAACAATAAATAAATATGCAGCATCACTTAATTTTCTTTATAGATTTCCAAATCCCCTGTCATAGAGCATCATGTGGCTATTTAGAGTTAGACATAGCAACGTAGCTAAGATTTTTATTTTGGTAACTCACACTAAAAATACGTTATGTAAATCCTCCCAGAAGTCTGGAACAGTACTTACCTTGCAATTTTATCTTCTTTGTAAACATAAGTGGTCTGCTTATACTGACATAGCATCACTGTCACACAGGCTGTGCAGGTTGTACAACACCTGTTGTGCATGTTAATGTGTGTTAGATCAAAGCAGGACAACAATGCATATTTTTTAGACAAAAGTGTTTCTGGCTTCTGATTTGAATCCTTTAAGATACCTGTGTTTATACATCATAGCTTTAAGAGCATTAATATCTTCAAGAAACACTTGGTATACATAGGCTGACATGGTCATCCTGAAGGTCAAATCTTAATGGTTAGTAATTACTGACTTTGAATGAAACCTAGCATTATTTTAAAGTGCTTATAATTACATAAGTGTGTTTATAATTTATTGTCATATAAGAATCTCATTACTGTAGTAATGCCAAGTACATTAGATTCAAGTACGTATTCTCTGTTCCCTGTTCTGACCAAATGGCGGTTCTCTGTGCAGTTCAAGGCGTGCTTAAGAAAATTTACTTTTTCTTATGCTTTGATAGGGAGTGAGCAGAAAGCATTATTCTGTCTGATGAGCTGGGATTGAACTGTTGCATAAATCCCCAAACAATGGTGAATTCCACCTCATTGTGAGAAAAAAAAAAAATGTATCTCATTAGTTCTCTGCTGTCATTTCCTGCAAGTTATCAGCTTTAAAGCGCTCCTTTGAAGAGCCAAAGAGCTGATTTTAAAATAGGAAGAAATTATGTCAGAACTTTTGAAGTATATTGGCACTTTTCCTTTAACAAATTAGAAGCTGAAGGAAGACAATTGAAAAAAAGTGTCTTGCCTCACCTCCCTGCTCCATCAAAATGCTGTTCTTTAGGCAAGATCTTTCAGGGATATACTGTCTCCTGACTGTCATCACTTAACACTATAGAGAAGCACCTATGAAAAGCTGAGAAAAGGAATGCTATACCACCAGTCAGCAGGCTACTGTAAGTATTAATATGATCATGTAAAGATTCCTAAATAAATTATAGTGATACATAGGCTCTGATAATGACTTACATTTCTGGAACCCCAATGTCAAAATTTTCATGTTCAGACAGATGAATGTCTGTTATAGACAGACACAGAAAATATAGTAGCTGTGGCTCTTGTGCTGTGCCTGTCTAATAAGACCAAGCTTTGAAAAAGTCAGTGCATGATTATTTTGATTTAAGGGAAAGAGAGGTCATATTTTTCCTGTATAGAATTGTGTCTTATAGAAGGACATATTATGTAATGCTGGCTGTGTATGAGGACCAAAAGAGTCTTAAAATAGTATTGATTTAATCTGTTGAGTAGGTTTTTTGTTACAGTTTTTTATAAATTGAAGTGGTCACTACAGCACAGAATGTCCTTCTCATTCCTGAAAATTATTTTGGCATAGTGGGTTCACTCTGACTTCACACTACCTTTTTATAGCCACTGGCTTTTTATAGCCACTGTGAGGCCAGGTAGCAGAGTCTGAAAGGTGAGATACCCAGCTCACAAATGTACATCACTGTTCTGGAGGAACACACAAAGTGCAAATGCTGAAGCGTATATCTGTGTGACAGTAAATTATTCAGGCTTCGTTTGAGCTGCATCTTTTAGCATCACAGTAAAAAACACACCTGGCAGCACCCGTCTCAGAGATGCAGCTGATGGCCAGGAACAGGGGGAATGCACAGCACAGGCTTGAGCGAACCCAGCAGCTCCTAAAATAGTTCTGTAACCATGACTCTGGGTTTTTTGTCTCCTAGACTGTTTTCCCCAGCAATGTGGGACACAGCTTTCAGCTGACTAAAACCTATTCAAATATCTCTGCTATTCATTTCTATTGTGCTTTGCATTTCTCTTCTGTTTCCTACCAGAAGATGTAATGGAAACTGTCTAGAGGACTAATATAAATAAAATTAACAGTTATTGGAAACCCAACACCAGTTTGTATGGTGCAAGAATTGATGTGGTATGATTCACTTTGTATCAGGCCTTAGCTCCATTTATTTGTTTTCCTGTTCAGTTAACTTTTAACAAGAGGGAACTCTGAGTAAAACCCTTGTTCACTCATTTTAGTACTTTTATTTATCTCCTGATGCCTGCTGTGGATAAGAAGCCTAAAGATATTTCATTAATGAAGCATGTGAAAATGAACCAAGTGGACAACATAAGCTGCTAATTAATTTTCATGGTTTTTCATTATCAAGATTGTGCAAAATAGTTTGGACAGATTAAAAACATATTTTAACCTTACCCCAAATGTTAACTGAATGAAACTGAAAATCAAAGTATTTAGCAGCTTCTGTAGCACACACCACTCACATCTGTCCGCTGTGGGTCAAGAGCAACACAAGAATTAGTAGCTTTTGGCTAAACAAATGCAAGCCACAAACACTCATCTGAATCACTTGCAATAGCAGGAGTGTCTGTAATCTCAGGGATGCAACTATTAGCAAGCAGCTTTTCACAGTTAACAATTGAAAAGATCTTGTAATGTACAGAGCAAAACCCCAGCAATACACCTCTGTAGGTTAAAAAAGGGACATATACTTTAGAAATATTGGTTTTGGAAATGAAAAGAGGCTCAGAGATTTGTGAATACTCTTTGCATTGTAAAAACCTTGGAGTGGCCCTGTGTCTTGCACAGATGTATGTGGAGCTCAGTGTCTCTGACAGTGGCCAGTTGCAGACATGAGGACAGATTATATGCTGCTCTGAATAGCCTCTCACCCCTCATTGACCAGCAGCTGAAGCATTGCCTGAGCTAGACACAGTGCTTTGCACCACTGCAGGAACAACAGGAAAAAAAGGTCTTGCATAAATTACTTTATTAGTGCATATAAATTGTCCATCTAAAGGGTAATTAGTATAATTGCATAAATCCAGTGATTTCAGATCAGGTTTACTGTATATTGGCTATTCTTTCCAGAGCTGCCTTGGTGCAATTGTCATGGGTTTCATCTACTTTATGGGTCTATTCCTGTATATGCTAGATGTCCTCCACTCAAAGTTAATTGAGTCCAAGTCAAAGCCACCCGCTATAAGCAGAATTTAGCTGCTAATCCCAGTCCCTGTAATCATGTGTTTTCTTATTCACTGTATATTTCACTCCTTTGCCTGGATTCCAGTTTCAGAAAACTTCCCTGTACTTCTCCTCCTGTCCTGCCTCCTAAGTGACACGAAGTGTCTCAGTATCTGATTTCTCTCCACTGCACACCTCTTTTAGCGTACTGATCAGACCTTCAGATCTTCCCCTGCCTAAAAGCTGTTCCTATTTTAAAAGCTCTTTGGCTACTGTTTTCAGACACTCGAATGTAGGTAAGATTCTGGTTTTAGTTGATATCTACTGGTGTATTATATTTTCCTAGAAAAAAATGCTTTGGTAGGGGTCCCTATTTTCCCCCTTTCTATAGGTTACTATTTAATGAGCTTTAATAAGCTTAGATGCTGAGATAGATGGATTCTGCTTCCTACATTTAATATAATATGTTGCCATGGAGATAAGTTCTTCTCTAACAAGTGACAAATAAGCCAAAGAACACTTTGCCAAAATAGTTCAAAGATTGGAAATGTGACATTAAAAAAAATCTTTTTGCCACTGAGCTAAATTATTTATTTTGATGCTCTTTTTGCTGTTCTATTTTATTTCTTCTCTCTGGAACCAACTTTAACATCCTCACTCCTGCTCAACAGGACTGACAGGCATGTACCTTTGGAGCCTATCCCAGTTCTGTCCCATGAACTGGATAATGTCACTCAGTAATGAAACTGGCATTTGTCTCCCCTGTCTTGCTTTCTGCTCCCTTGTTGGCAAAGACTTAAAGGCTTTTCTTCATCAGAGATCGATCACTTGGGTTTTTCGTGAGCCCACATCTAGCAGTTCACTATGCAGCACTGCAGCAATTGTACCAATTGGGATAATTCACAAGCTCATCTCCTACTGGGGCTTACAGACTCATTATTTTACTTTGTCCTTCATACTCCTCTGAAGCTCTTTGCCATTGTGTGAGTAACTCCACTGGATTAGCAACTTAGGGTTTTGTTGTTGGGGTTTGCTGGTTTAATTGATTAGATAGATTAAATAATCCATTTAAAATATCCACCTGTCAGAGTAGAGCTAGACAACTGCCACCTCTATGTGTTTGAGACACTGACGCACTGGTTTCAAAAATATTCTCCTTTGCCTTGCTAAAACCCTCAGGAGCACTGCTATTGATTTAACCCCTAACACGGCAATGAGGGCTAGGCACTCAGAAAGCACAAGACAGCATAGCTTTCTCAGCAGTGAAAATGGCATGAACAGTGGGAACAGCACATGGAGCTTCCCTGGAGAAACTATGTTGACCCTGAATGCTTTCAATTGACCACTGAGCCCCATAATAAAAGGTAAATTTTCTGTCATTGTAACTAAATTTTCGCTTTGCAAAAGGCTGTGACTTACTACACCAACCACTATGCTGGCTTGTGTAATCCATCTTTGCTTTATTCACAGCAGCACAACTTGTTTCTAAGAGGATTGACTTACTGAATTTCTCCTTATTTGCATGAGTAGATAACCTGTTCTTTCAGTTTAACAACAGCAATCAGTATTACTAAAAAGGTTTCATTTTTTCAGTTTTGAAGTAATAACTTTAAGAGAGCACAATTGATTTTTCTTTTGTTTTAGAAAATTGGTTGCTAATAAGTATCATTATTTTCTTCTTATTTAAAGAAAATCCTGTCCATCTAGGTATCAAAAATCTTCTGTGAAGTGTTATTAGTGTTTAAGAAGCACTGGGTATTTGACAAGAGCTCTACTGCTAGCAAACTACAGGTATTTATTTCAAATCTGTGCATACTGTGTATTTTAGTATTCTCCCTGAGCTAAGGAAGTGATCTGGCAACTAATTATCTGCACAACTTCAAGAAGTCACTTTTGCCACCAGCAGCACATATTCAGTGAATATTCAGTATATCTATGCTGAAGGACTGTAATTCAGAAAGAGACATATACAGACCAGACTGGAGCAAATGCAAGTCTGAACGGAGCCAAGATGTACAGCATGCACTTCTCCCTGTGCTTAGTCAGAAAACTTTAGTCATGGTAAGACTGAAGCTTGTGTTTTCTGTATTTTCTATAAAAAAAGAGAGGACTTACATAATCAAAGTCTATTGGGAAAATGTGTAGTTCGTGTAAAAAAATCACATATCAAAAAAGTGAGGCAAACTTTTCACCTCAGGAATGCAGGTGGAGTTCAGGGTATAGACATGCAGAGCCAGGCTTACTTGGACAGGAGGTGGCTGTTTGGCCAGATGTTCAACATTAGTCACAAGAGAGCTGAGACTTTCTTGTTGGCTCCGAGGTTACTATTTTGCCACTGATAGCCCTCCTGTCCTACCAGGGGAGAATGCATCTTCTTCAGTTAATGAGCACAAATTAAGTTACCTGATCTCCTCCAGATTTCTCTCTTTCTCCCGCTAATTCTCTCTCTCACACACGCTTACGCTCATCACTTTACGGGAGCAGGCATGCTCTTGACATTTTACCAGTAGCAAAGAAGGCAACAATAACCTTTGACTAAAACTGTTTTTTAGATAGGTACCTAATGTGAAGTGTTGACTGCTTGCATGTCAGATGACTGTGTTTCCTAAGGGTTTTGGAGAGCTAAAACTCAACCTGAAGCGTCTGTACAATCATGTAACATTTCTTCTATATTTTGTTACTGTTTGCTGGTGGCAGCACTGACTTGATTCTTTAACCAATACTGTAGGCATGAGACAGGCTTACTTCTGGTATATTAAATCTTCTGGCAGATTCCATATGTGGAGGGAGTCTCTTGGAGGGTGAGCAGGTGGATGTATCAATCATTGTTTAAAGTTGGCTCACATCCTTTTGCAGGACTACTGCCATGTTGTTATCCTGGGTAACTTGGTAGCTTGAGGGTTGGGCAGTCAGTCCATGTGATTTCTCCCAGGATTCACTCTCAGATTCTTTGCTGGTTTATATCCACCTGCTTCCTTTTGGAAATGTGGTTAGACTGTAAGACTAAAGCCATCATGACTCTGTCAGTGATGAA
>JBCJKH010057376.1:0-10411 GCA_039877255.1 Loriculus beryllinus | reverse complement strand
TTCTCAGGCTGTGTCCTTGTTGTAACAGTACATCAAGGGAGTTGGGAGAAGAAGGGACATTATCTTCTTTATTTTCCTAAAGGAGAGCAGGTTGAAAGAAATTTGACCTGATTTCCCCAACACTGTACAGGGACTCTGTGGTTGCAACAGAGAAAGAACTTAGACCTAAAATCAACTCCTTTATATCAGGCCTAAGTTCTTTGTGCTTTAAATAAAGCATCTTCTGTGAAATACATCTACATCAGCCCTTTTGTTATAACAGGAGACTGACCTCCTCTATCCTGACACAACATTGCTGCCAAGGGAGTTGTACCTGATTTCTGCTGGCGGTAAAAGAAGCGACAAAGCCTTTTCCTCCTTGAAGTTTTGCAAGCACCTGGTATATTATAAACACTATTCACAGCTGAACTTTCTTCCTTCCCCATCCAAGTGCTTCTGACTATAACAGAACGTTTAAAAATACTTATCTTCTCTTTTTTTTTCCCCTGAATGTTGAAGCTGTTCTGCACAAATCCTCAACAATTTCCAAAATAGGGAAAAAAAATAATTTGCTAGCTGTACACATTGCCCTTATGGGACTCATTCCATTCCTGTCCACCCTGCCATATTGCTGCACTTCCTGAATTCCAGAGAAATTAAGACCTAGTATATATAAAAAGATCTTGGGAAGGTGACTGGGTAGCTCAATTCATTGGCTGGGGAGGGAAGACTGATGAAGCCACTGTAAACATGACAGCTTGGGTCCCATGTATCATAGCCACATGGCGCAATAATCCAAGCAAATCCATTCCATCCCATTCCTTGGTGGGACACAGATCAGGCTGATTGCTGAGAAGTAAACACATGCTTGTTTCCACCACCCCACTCTAAACTGCTGTTATCAAGCCAACAACCCAAGGCTCCACGCAACCAGGCTAGGGTAAATTTGGCCCCAACAGCAAACACGCTGCAGTAAAAGGTTGGGATGCTCTTATGGTACAAATTAACAGCTCAGCATCACTGATGTCAATGTTGATCATCTTCCTTTGCTGAGTGTTTGGTCCAGTGTAAATCCAAACACAGCTTAAAGAAAGATGGAGCTGATGGGTTCACTGAGAGCCCTGCTTACTTCACAGCATCATTTTTCATCACAGCCTTGCTGTTTTACACAGGACTTTCCCTGTGGCGACACCTTTAGAATAGCAAAAGGCTCAGAAATGGAAACTTTCATCCCAGATCTCATGGAAGAGGCATGAGTCAGAAACCCATGCGCCTCTCTGACTCACTGCTGGTGCTCCTGTCATTGAACCAAGGTCTTCTAGAAGAGGGTTTAGGAAATAAACAGTCCCTACCAGACCCCTGCACTGATTATACAATCAGTTACTGCATTATCTACCTGTTTGCAAGACAATAAGGCACAGCTTCAATGTCAGGATGTTCTTGCTAACTCATGTTGCCTTCCAAGGACAGGGACTCCAATCGGTTCATGTGTTACCTCCTAAAGAAAGGTGGTTTTATTAATTCATCGTAACTGGCAAAGGAGGAGCTTTCAAATATTTCATATAAGGGATGGGGTTTTAGCAAATTGTATCATTTTGCATTGAATATGTGCATAACCAGTTGTCAGAGGTCAGTTGATATGAAAATTGCTAAGGTTTGGTTATGTGGCTGGATAGCTCTTCAAGATAACAGGCAGGTGCATTGTGCAAATGCAAGTCAGTGCCATGTGGCTCCAGCCCAAATTCTTTTGTTCAAATGCTTGTGAATTTGTACAGGACAACACAAGTAGAGGCTTGAATCCAGGTGCTTTGTTTCTAGGGCTCTTGCTAAGGTGGGTGACAGCTGACCATGGAAGAAGTGGAGTCAGAACCCAAATGATGCTCAATTTATTAGCTGTTGGGTCACTTTTTGCCAACAGCTGAATGGGACAAGACACCAAGGGACCAAGTGCTCCCACCCTGCGGTACTACTGGTGGCAGCACTGTCAGAGATGATGAAGTCAGAATGTGAGACCAGCAAAAATCACTTTTCCAGCCTCAGGCTGCCAACCCATTGAGCTATGGGGTGGAAGGAGAGAAGATACACACAAACAGATGCTGTTTGCTCCATTCCACTGAGAAATGCTTCATCTTTTCTTCCAAGTGCTAATGAGAACAGAATTTGTGCAATTTGAGCCTCAGGGGAGAAAAAGATGGTGCAGAACAGACTAGACAAGAAATACAGTGAGGATGAAAATAGTCACTGGAAAGGAATGAAAGTTAAAATATGGGAGGGAAAATTTTATAGGAACAAATGGCAGACAGTGGGAGGCATAGATTTTATCTCTCCATTTTATCACTGGGAAGGTTTCAGTGGATGCAGATTAAAAGCCTAATCCTGTAAGATACATGGTGAACTGAGACTGACCTCTCCCACATCATCTTCAGTGAAAACCAGCTGCTGGCATCTATGGGAGTTGGATCAGGACTTAGCTAAGACACTGGGTGCCCAGAGGGAGTGGAGGGTGCTCAATTCTTGCTGAGATCTGACTCAAAGAGTGGGAAGAAACCTGGAATCTCCCTTAGGCTGCAAAGCAGCTGCTGCTTCTTCACTGTGTCCTTCTGGCTTCTCCTTCTTCCACAAACCAAGCAAGAAGAGACTTTCTGTTATTTGGGCCTCGGACCTAAGCACAGTTTTGTGCATTTTAGCTCAAACTGAGTAGTTCTACAGTGACTTTGCGGTAAAGGGATAATGTCAGGGAGAAGCCAGAAAATTCCCTTCACTTTTCTTCTGATTCGTTTAGCTGAGGGAGATTTGAGTGAGTTGGAAGGGAAAAATAAGAAGGGGTTCAGGCTTTAACAGGCCATTTACTTGGGATCTTTGGAAAACATGTATCATGGGAAGGACTGTGGAGCAGCCTGTGTGTATCTAGAGTTTGGATGAGCACTTAAACTTCTCTGGCACATTTTTGTGCAGTCTCCAAAGCTCACATGATGCAAAAGGGATTCATGAAATGCTGACTATTGCCCCTCTTCCAAACAGACCTGCCACTTCATTCACCTAAAAGTTCACACGAAGCAGATGGTTTTTAACATTTTTTACTTCTAAAGTCCCTTTAATGTCTGAAAAGCTGTGCGTCACGGAATCTGGATTCTGCTGCTCCACACAAGTTAAGATTCAACAGATTTTTTCCTTTCTTCTCTTTCTGATCTTTTTACAAACAGTACATGACCCAGTCACCCAAATACATTCATAACTAGAGTTTTCCTCCAATAAATTAAGTGCTGCCTAAGACTTTCACATTCCACTTCCTCCCGCTGCTATATGTTTTCCTTGATAACAAAACACGGCTTGACATTTATACAACTCTGGCCATGGTCATGTTTGCTTATCAGCACACACTCCAGGTTTTACCCTAGATACAGATTCAGCCCTAGCTGCAATTAAACAGACATGCATCTAGAAGATGAATTCAACACTTTTCTCTGCCTTGCTGCTAGAATTGGACTGAAAAATCATGACCCTCACTGCACATCACAGCTTTTTTCTCTCAAAAGATGGCTTTACATTTGTCTTCTCTAGGTTGTATCATGGGCATCCTGTATGGGTGCATGCTCCCCATACTGAAGAAGAAGGGATCTGTTGCCTTAAGAAAAGGATAAGCATGGATGGTTAAAGCAAGAAAAGTTTGGAGATTCGCATCAGAAATGTTTCAGTTGTTGAATGACCCATGTGGTTAAAGACACATTGCTTAACTGAGCCATGGCTAAAGGAATTGTAGAACGAATCATAGAATGGTTGAGGTTGGAAGGGACCTTAAAGCTCCTCCAGCTCCAACCCCTGCCACGGGCAGGGACACCTTCCACTGGAGCAGCTTGCTCCAAGCCCCTGTGTCCTGTCAGGGATGGGGCAGCCACAGCTTCTCTGGGCATACTGTGCCAGAAAGACATAACCAAATATCCAAGAGTGTGACTGAGAAGGAGAGAGACGGTTTTTGTGCTATAGCATCCTTATACACTTTTCCATCTCCTTGCTTTCGGAGCTACACTCCCAACAGAGTGAAACTCTTTTAACTACTGCTTTCTATTGCATGTAGGGTTTGAAAAATCTAACACAGTGGTGAAGCTGAGAAAATAAAACATAAGAGCAAAAGTGAGGAAATTGTGCTAGATTACAACAGTAAACAGCAAAACTCCTTCAGTAGGTCTGTTAAAATGAGCCTAGGAGAAAGGTACAAAAGGGAGAATATTTAGTAGGTATCACGTGCAGACAGAACTCTACTGTTGTAAGTCAGAAATGTCTTTAAAATTAATTGAGTGCAAAGAAGCATCAGGGTTGTTGTTCTTGCTGTCTGAATGTTCAGGGAATGTAACTTTATCAGTGTTCCAGAAGAAGGATCTGCTTGGATGATGAATCTTTATAATTCATGCAAGGATGTTCTTCATTTGTCAGGTGACAACTCTTTTTCTCTCTATTCTTTTTCTGGCAGGCAAACTCACAGGCATTTTGCCACAACAAAGACCTCCACCAAATCCCTCATGAGCTGTATCTGAATGTAAACAAAATAGATCTGTCTGGAAATCTGATTCAAAGCATCCCTGAAATGCCGTTATCATTTTACACTTCCCTCCAGTGTCTGGATTTAAGCTCTAACCAGATCAGCTTCATCACGCCTGGAGTCTTTGCACACATGACGAGTTTGCTAGAAATAAACTTAGCCAACAATCACCTATATGAGCTTGCTCAGAATGGGACAGACGGGATTGGACTTTTACCCAAGGTGGAAGTACTGGACTTGTCCCACAACAGTCTGTACAATGGGATGGCTGAGTACTTCATCAAACAAGCTCCAGCACTGCGATATCTCTCCTTGGCAGACAACAGTATTATAAAGATATCACACAAGATGTTTCAGGGATCTCCCAATCTTGTGGAGCTAGATCTTCAGAGTAATATCATCATGGAAATAGAAGAAGGTGCTTTTGAAACTCTAGTGAACCTTTCCAAACTCAACCTCTCCATGAATTCTATTACTTGCATCTCTGATTTCAACCTCAGGCAGCTGGAGATACTTGACCTTAGCAGGAATAGCATTGAGACCTTCCACACCACCAAATCAGATGATGAATATAACTTAAGATGTTTGGATTTGAGTGAAAACAAACTGTTTCACTTCCCAGTCTTCCCCCAGGTAAATAAACTGGTAACTCTGAATTTATCAAAGAATTTAATCCAGCTCACTGCTGAATCCCCTCATAATAAAATGGACTACATGGAAAAAGAATGGATAGATGCTTCTTTTCATCTTCTTGATCAGAAGCAAAGCAGAAACAAAAGTTCTCTTTATTTATCCCACCTTGTGTATTTGGACTTAAGTTATAATGAAATCAAATCTTTTCCGGATGAGTTCTTTGAATCAATGCTGTCCCTTCACACCCTTAATCTCAGTAGAAACTGTCTTCAGGCATTTACCGTAACTTATAACAGTGCATTGACCTCCCTAACTGTCCTCGACTTGAGCTACAATGCTTTGCACAACCTTGTCCTAGATGCTGGCACCCTGTCAAATTTGAAGGAGCTTTATATTCAAAACAACCATCTTCAGACCCTACAATTTGATATCTTCTCAAGCCTCCCTAGCCTCAGACTGCTTAATCTACAGAGCAATAATATCAGCCTTTGCAGCATGTACTCAGGATTAGCTAAGCAAAGACTTGCTGGAGAGGAAAGTGGCTGTGTGTCATTTGTTGACTCCCCTAATCTTCAGCACTTATACCTAGCTGACAACATGCTGAGTATCCTACCAGCATACACTTTCTATAAGACTTCTCTGGTCGTCTTGGATCTCTCCATGAACCCCGGACTTAAAATAGAAGCTAAAGCATTATCAGGACTAGAAAAGTCTCTGGAATATTTTTATTTACATGGCAATAGTCTCACAGATTTAAATATTGACTTGCCTTGCTTTAGTCACCTTAAATATTTAAACCTCTCTGAAAATCAGCTGAACTGGCTGCCTAAGTGGGGTAGTGATTCCCCATTGGAGGTTCTGGACCTACGGAACAATAGGTTTAGTACATTACAGAACAGCAATATTCTAGCATTAGAAAATTCACTCAAAAACTTGTATCTCACTGGGAACCCACTCAACTGCTGTGAAAACATCTGGCTTTCATCAATGATCCAGAACAAAAATGTCCAGATCCCAAACGTGGAGCACTTAACGTGCCAGTACACTCAGAACTTCGAGTACCAGGAAGAAATGCACATTGGGAACATTAGACCAGAAAACTGTGAAAAAGAGGATCTGAAGAAAATCAACTTTCTTATCATATTAACATTTGTGTTGGTTTTATCTGTGATTATCATTGGTGTGGGTTCATTCTTTTGCTTCCGCAGGCAAAACTTTAGCCATCAGTTTAAAGCATAGGAACACAAAATGCCTTGAAAACAGAAGAAATCAGGTGCTACACTGCCGCTGTGTAGAAATGAAGGGTAAAATTCTCATCTTTGATTTTTAACTGTGGATTTTAAGATGGTTTCAAAGTGCCCATCAACTGCACCACTACAGAGCTCTGGGTTGCAGGGACTGGAAGGAGAATCTGCTATGTTTTGCACTTGCTTCATGCTCTAGCAGATCTGCTTAAAAAGTGTATGCAGAGGTAGAAGAGGCTGCTGTAAAGTGTTTGGAAGGATATATAATTTAAACTAGACCAAGAGAAACAGCTGTCTAAGGTTCTGAGGCTTTTCACTAAGCTCAGAGATGTTTTGTGATGCCACCTTCACAGAAAGACTTCATGGAAATTGAGCATTGTATCCAAATCATGTTATTATGACAGTCATTGATGATGTCAGCTGAGTAGAAATGCCCTTCTCAAAGTTATTGAGGTAAAGCTATTTTGAATGGGTCTGAGCTTTGCTTTTTCCTAACTGGTTAGCTCCTAGTCCTTCCTAAACTGAAATCAAACAAACTTATGGCAGGGCAGGCCAAAAGACAATTTTCCCCTGAAGTTGGTTGCAAATTTCCCAGGAGTTCCAAAACAATGAGAATTTAGCTAAAAAAGGAAATAACAGCTTGTGTCTATTGTGTTTGTGGCTGCCATTTAGAAAACCCATGGCTGACCATGGGAACCAAAGACCTTGGTGGTAAGAATCTCTTTAGATACCTCCCTTTGCTTGTAGCATGTTGTTCCAGCCACTGGGGAAAGACACAAGAGGTAGATGAGGTCAATTAGTCTTGGCACTTAATGCCCACGAGGGATGCAAGAGAAATCTCAGGCATGAAACAGCTGCACTCTACATTACCCAGATCTGCTCAGAAAGGTCACAGTTCCACAGTTCAACTCAAAGAGGAGAAATTTGCCCCTCGTGTGCAATACATATTTAACTGGGTTTAATGTGAAGAAATTCATCTCTGGGGTGAAGGCTTTTTAAAAGGAAAATCTTGGAGAATGAATTTCAATCAGCTACCATTGGACTGAAATGTTTATATTCCTAAGGAAAACCGTTGGGAACTCACTGCATACAATTGTATTTCAATGCAAAAGAATAATATATCTACTTTTAAAGGTCACAGGAGGTTAAACAGCAAAAAACCAAGTGTGAAACAATACACAGGGAACCTAAACCTGGGCCATTAATCAGATCAGATGTCTACTGTTTTCCCCTGAAGTGTTATTATGGTCTAGAGGACTGGCTGCCAGAAAAGTTATGCAGATCCTCATTCTGTGATGGTTTTAACATTGGCCAACCTGTTGCATTGCTAAAAGCTGACACTGACATATATTATGTCCCTTACTCTGACAGCAAATTCACCCTTTTGAAGTGAAAAATAAAGCTCACCATCAGTGTGAGCCTGACTTATTAACAGGGTTCAATGGCTTCGAAAGGAGCTATATCAGGTTTTCTGCTAATACCAGGAACTCTACATTAAGGCACATAGGAGAAATAGAAGTCAAACCAAAACCTGTCCAGGTAAATAACTCAGAGTCAAATTGCTGCTTCATTTCTGTTTCTTCCAGCTAGTGAATGTCAAAATTAACACTACAAAAAGGTGTATAATTCTATTTTTAAAGCAGTTATGTAAGAAACTGGCTGGTAGTTTTCATTGTGGAATTTTGTACAATAAAAACACCTTTGAATTTTGTAAAAAGCACAGAGTTGTGAATATATTAAAGCACCAGCTTGGAATGCTCCACAGATGAAAAGCTATGTCTTCCTATTTTTCTGTGGTGTTGAGACTCCACATAAGACCTCTAACTTCTTGTTCTAAAGCAGAGACATACGCTCTATATCTTAATCATAGGATAATAGAATAGAATCACAGAATCCCAGGCTGGAAGGGACCTCAAGGATCATTTGGTCCAAACTCTCCAGACAAACCATGGCCTAGACTAGATGCCCAGCACTCTGTCCAGCCCAACCTTAACAGTGTCTGATCTTAACAGTATCCAACACCGGGGAGTCACTGCACCCTGGGGAGATTATTCCAATGGCTGTTTGTTCTCAGCGTGAAAAATTTTCCTCTTGTGTCCATTTGGAATCTCCCCAGGAGTAACTTGTACCCATCACCACTCGGCTTTTCCATAGTACTCCTTGTAAAAAGGGAGTCTTCATCTTCTTTATAATCACCCTTTAAATACTGGAACATGGAGATAAGATCTCTCAGAGAACACAGCTCCAAGTCTCTCTCTTAAAGTACAACCAATGGAGAGCAAGATCTACTGAAGATAGGCAAGAATTTGCACAAAAAATCAGCAGCGATAGAGCCTGATCTAACATTTACGAAGAGCCAATGCTACAGGTTGTCTCCAGCACTTATTCTTGTAGGAGAAAGCTTGCACAAGCAGCAATCCCAGGGATTAGTTGGAAGCCCGATGCTGAGGCTGGTGAGCTTTTCCTTTGCTTTGAAAGCAAGCTGAGCTGTGTGCCCAGATGTGGGCTAATTTAGCCACACACTGAGTTCACTTTTGTGTCAAGCATGGCAAGATTATATCTCCTTCTGAGTATTAGCTTGGCTGCCATGGCTGGAATTAGTTAATAAACTGATGACAGAGCCAAACCCATTTAATTAACAGTTTTAACACTGCTTTTGTTTGGCTCTACCAAGAGGAAGTGCTTGTTATTACTAAACATCTGGGACTAATTAGACTTCCATTGACTTCCCTGGGAGCAGAAACAGCTTTCTCGAGGAATAAACCTCAGGAGTAAAGTACAGCATGGCTCATTTGGATTTGTTAGTAGCATAAGCAACTGAGAAGTGACGTGAGACCACTCCTGCCAGTTCTGTTATTCTGGATGGGATGAGGAGCATGAGAGAAAGAAAATATGAGTAAAAGAGCAAAGAGAGTGAAAACAGGGAGAAACAGGAGCTGTCCATGATATTATTCCTCAAAATAGGGGCGTGCAGATGACAGGCCCAATTCTTGTCTCCTCTCTCGCCTCCTGCACCTGCAAGAAGCCCAAACACCAAAGTACGTGACACTGCACCAAGTATGGTCATTACTCACACATTACACATCTTTCTGCCATTTAGCCCCATTGTTTTAATGGGTTGGCACAATCCACACTGTAATTTTGCAACTAAAATTACACCCTCATTCATTGTTTTTTCATAAAGTCCTTGAAATAACCTCTGCTAATGCAGGGAAAGCTCATTCTGCTAAGCCAAGGAATATCCTTCTGGGACTCTGGGGTATGTAGTAGAGTGTGTGGGATTTATTCAGCCAATGCAAACTTCTTTCTCTTAAATTCTTGCATGTAACAAGTTGCTTCCTCTCTGTAGCTGTTTGCATGGGGCAGGACAATAGATCTCCTTTACTTATTTCCTACCACAGTTTGCTGTGGTTTGCTCTCCAGAATGATCCTCTGCAGTGGGATCAGGTAGATATAAGTACTGGAATCACTAAGAACATTTGGAGAGTGTCACTAAAACTTCAGCAAGTCCTGGCTCATGTTGTGCCATCCATGAAATGTTAGGTCTTGGTTTCCAGAGGTGTTGGCTTTTCCTGCAAAGCCAGGACAACAATAACTTAGCACAGTACCAGAACCCCTGGGTACAGACCTCTCTGCAGGGACCCTGTTCAGTCCTGAACTAGCCACAGTGGATTAGTATAAATCATAGCAAGTGCCTCCTAACATTTTGGGATCCCAGACACATTTGCATCCCTGTTGCTACCTATTCCCTGTGGTACCAAATGTCCTCTTACTTACCTTTGGAGAAACAAACCAAAACCCAAAAATCTTTGTATTTCCACAAGAGAGAAAAGCACTTCTTACCTTCCATAGCAAGGTATCATCTGGATGTTGTATTTTCCATAAGCAATTGCCTATTCAGTTTGAGAGATTTAGATTAGATAAGAGGAAAAAATTATTCCCTGAGGGTGCTGAGGCGCTGGCACAGGGTGCCCAGAGAAGCTGTGGCTGCCCCATCCCTGGCAGTGTTCAAGGCCAG
>JBCJKH010057375.1:0-12251 GCA_039877255.1 Loriculus beryllinus | reverse complement strand
CAGCCTGTATACGTTAAAGGGCAGCTGTGCCTGGTCTTCATGAGTGCTTAAAGGTGAACAATGGATTTAGTATTTTTGCTACAGATTTTGTTGGCAACTACATGAATTGCCTGGTTGTTTTTGTCTCAGTAAATACAGTGTTTCAGCATGGTAAGTATTTTTATTCCCATACTTATCTCTCTGAGGATCTCTGCCTTAGCTCTGTTATGCCAAACCATCACTTCTCTTTTCAACCTTGTCTTTCAGAGGGAAAAGTTTCAGACACTTTTTTTAGTCATTAAAAAAAGAGGGAGGGATAGCACCCTTGATTGTTTTCACTCCATATATATCTTCACATCACTGAAAAAAAATACTGCTGCAGTGTGTCATTAAGCATTTTGCTTGAGCTAGTAAAGTTTCTGCTACTTTTCTCTTGGTGTCTCCCATCTCCTATAAGTTATGGTCTGTGTAGGTCCATCTGAGTCTGGCTGTTTCTTTGGGTATGCTGGGTACCTTCAACAGGGATGCTCTGCAGCCATTCAATGGGTATATACAGAAGCACTTCCCCAGGAGTTAGAGGCCATGCTCACTGGGGTCTTTGAACCCATCCAGTCAAGGAGAGGAAGCTTAACATGGCTCAGCAGGTCTAAAGATTTTGAGCATTTATTTGGTCTGAGTATTATCTGTGTGCCACATGTCCATCTATTCTGAAATCTCTATCCATGAGTCCACTTCCTCTCAAGTTCCAAATTCCGGATATCAACCCCACACACACACCAACACAGAAGATATGTCCTTATGTTGCCACGCCACTGTCAGCTGCCCCTATTCCTGCACGTGTAAAATATCTCCCGTGGTGTGATCCCAGGTACACATCCTCAGATAAAGCCAATGGACTGAACAATGCCACCATCCTCCTGTCCCTGTGCTCAAATCTCTTGCTCCAGTTAAGTTCATTGATCTTGCCAAAATCTTTCCTGCTTTTCCATTGCTCAGTTCATGCTTACCTTCTTTTTCTCTCTATTCATCAACAGAGCCCCACTGTTCTAGGGCCCTTCTAGAAAGCTCCATCTTGTAGGACCCTGACCAGTCCTATGCCTGGTTCCCACCAGACCTATCTTCCTTCCTTACCTGGGCTTCTTCACCTAGATTTTATCCTTAGCAACTGCAGATGGCATTTCATGCTATAAAACAGTTGGTGCCAAAGGGGACGAATGTCTTCTCACTGGAGTAAATCAGGAGCAGCTAATACTGCTGTGGTGCTGTTCAAGTGGAAAAACCTCATCCTGTGCACAAAATACTGCAGAGCATGGAAGTTTAGTGTGCTGTGCCACTCTGAAAAGCATGACCTGTGCACCCCACGTGACGGCATTGCTAAATGAGCTTTGAAAAGAGAACATTTTTCTAGTGGCCTCTTAAAGAATGTGGGTGGCAAAACAGCGACAGTAATCAGCAATGTTAATTGCAGTCACACATCGCTTTTCATTGACGTTGACCAACTTTCTGTACAAAAGGCATTGTTACACTTGAAAGCTGAGGTCAAGTTAGCTAGCTAATCATTCATAGTGTGTTTGCTTTTTCCCAGGATTGTCTAGCAGGAGCTGTACCTTGTGTTTTAAAGCTATTTCAAGCAAAGAGCCTAGAGTGAAATTGCTCTAATTTGATTTAAAGACCTTTATAGCTAACCTGCCAACCAAAGTGATGCAGGTAACAACTGCTGTGCTGTCTGCTAAATTAGACTCGATTTTGCATTACAAAGATTGATGTGTGGAATATCTCTGAGGAATTGATCTGATTTTCCCCAAAGGGTTGACTTCGGTGAGCAGTTACTACGTATTTAAAACCATCCACTATGTCTGTTACTAAAAATCATGGGACTGTGAGTCAGTCGTCTTGGATGATTTACGGTTCTGTCACTGATTCACTGAAAATGAATGTCTATGCTGCACCCAGCATGAACCAAATGAAAGCTCAGATGCAAAAAGCAATCTGACCAAAGGGCCAGAGGGTTCGTCACTGGCTAATTAGGGTAAATTACAAGGTTATAGCTTTATAAGGCTGTTTTATAAGATTATAGTGTTGTCAGTTACAAGATGTACTTGTTTAGAATGGACTAGTTCCTCTACAATCCTGTGCCTAATGTTATCTAACCATACAGTGAGTGAATAATATGTTCCAAACTGAGAAATGTGCAGGCATGGTAAAGTGTTTTGAAAGGAGTATTTTTGTCATTGTGTTACAGTGAGTTTGTTTTCTTTAAGTTATGGAATATGACTTTAATTGGTGAATGGAGGAAATTAAGTTTTCAGTCTCAGTATGTCTGTTTATAGGCCAAATCTAGAATGGATTAAAAAGCAGCCAACCACATAACTTTACTTTGGTTTTAACTATATAGAATAATAGAATTCCAGACTGGTTTGGGTTGGGAGGGACCTTAAAGTTCCTTCAGTTCCAACGCTCTGCCATGGGCAAGGATACCTTCCACTAGAGCAGGTTACTCCAAGCCACATCCAGCCTGGCCTTGAACACTGCCAGGGATGGGGCTGCCACAGCTTCTGTGGGCACCCTGTGCCAGTGTCTCCACCACCCACATAGTAAATACTTTCTTCCTAATATCTAACCTAATCTCTCCTCTGTCAGTTTAAAACCATTTCCCTCTGTCCTATCACTACAGCCCCTTGTAAAAAGCCCCTCTGGCTTTCTTCTAGCCCTTTAGGTACCAGAAGGCTGTAATGAGGTTGAACTGAAGCCTTCTCTTCTTAAGGCTGAACAGGTCCAACTATCTCAGCTTGTCCTCAGAGGAGAGGTTCTCCTATGACCTGGTATGAAACCCTTTAGCGAACACAATTGGTGACTCAGCTTTGTGATAAATGATACTTTTCCCTGCCTCGTCAGCCCACGTTAGCTAATGCAACCTTCTGCAGACAAAGGTAACTTTATACCAGATTTATCAGCCAGTAATTAACAGTCATTGACGGTTGGAGAACTCCTGCCCCCAGCACACTTGCAAGAACATAGCAGGGGACAGCTTTATCTCAAGCCATCATCATGGCCATCCCTTCAGGGCCTGATTAGCTCTTGCTTGCCACTCATCATCCAGACTCCTGTTGCTTCCTCACAGCACACTACAAGGTGCAAGGCTGTCCAGGCAGGGGAGCCATGGCAGCTCTAACAGCAGTGGCATCAAAGCAGCTCTGCAAAGCAGTGGGCAGGAAAGCAGTAATAAGAAGGTGCTGCAGCTGCCCTGGCAGCTCCTCTATGTCTGGAGCACTTGCTGTTGGCTCTCTGCAGCAAAATCATTATTATTTTATGGTTTTAGATGAACTGGCACACAGACCAGCCTCATACATCCAGAAAAATTAAACCCTTAGGCTCTGCCTTACTATAACCTCTATATAACTTGCCTTTAGGGAACTGGTTGGTTAGTCCCCTCAATACACCACAGTCACAAGCATTCACACATACAGAATATGGACAGAATTTACATGGCATTATGTAGAACTGACTCTTGAAGGAACCAAACAAGGACAATCAATCTCATCCCTTGAAGAGTTTGTGTCACGTTCTGTATCTGTACTCGCTCCTGTGGTGGTAACTACCTGTGACTGTGCTATTGTCTATTATGCACCTCCTGTACAGACCACCACGATCAGTGAAGCATAACCTCCCATGAAACAGAGGAGCAGAAGACTCTCTGTTAAAGCAGGGCAGGCTTACATTGGATATTAGGAAAAATTTCTCCACAGAGTGGGTGCTCAGGCATTGAAATAGGCTGCCCAGGGCAGTAGTGGAATCATTGTTCCTGGAAGTGTTCAAAAACCATGTAGGTGAGGCGTTCAGTGATATGGTTTAGTAGTGGTCTTGGCCACTAGTAGTGCCAGGGTAATGGTTGGACTTGATGTTATTTAAGGTCTTTTTTCAACCTAGCTGATTCTATGATTCCTTACTGAAAGTCCCCAGTGCGAAGGGAACCACCTTTTGGTTTGGTTGCTATCCCAGGTAGGTTGGAAGGGTTGGCTTCAAGACAAAGTGCCAGGTAAATACCTGGGCACAGCTGACACATCATGTGCTGTCTTAATCAACACTGTGATAAAAGCTTTCCCTATGAGCTCATGTTTAACCTTCACTGACTGCTGCTGCCACTCTCAGGGTTTCCCAAGGCAGGGCGTGTGTTGATACCACCCTATATACCACCCTATAGTGCTGGTAGGGGACTGGCTATTCACAGCCTGCTATTTCACAAGCATCAGTCACTGAACAAGTTCTGTGGTCAGGCTGATTCAGGAAGCAAAACATTGATACTACATGAATCTGTGTCTGTATTTCACACAGTCTTCAGTCAACTCTGCCTCCCTGACCTTCTTTTCCTTACATCTTATTTTTAATGCATGTTTCTCCTCCTGTCCTGCCTTCTCTCTTTCAAACCTTTGTTGTTTTCTGTTCAGAGAAAAGCAATCACTCACATCTTGAACTAAGAACTTATGTTTTTAAATCCAGTATATTCACCTCCCTTGTTGCCAAAAGTCATTATGAAAATCGTGAAGGTGTTGGAGGTTCAGAAGGTCAACCAAAACACAATACTGACATTACAGGAATCTGTTATCACAGGAAGTGGAAGGAAACCTCAGTGCTACTGAGAGACTGGCAAAGAAAATGGCATAAACATTCATCTCTGCCCCCAGATATTCCCTCCAGGAATGCTCTGAATAGTAAATAATACAGGACAGTGCCATGGGATTGTTCCTTGTGTTCACACAGGACTGGGGAACAACTCCAAATTGCAATGGGAATGTTGCTCGGGGCTCTTTATACCTTGTCATTCCTCTTCTTGAATCGTTTTGGCCACAAGGATACAAAAAGCTTTGTATTGCTCAAAAGAAGCAGGGGAAATCTTTGAAAAAGGCAAGTTTAAGCCAAGTGTGCTAGTTTTAGTACCCAGTGCAGTGCACAATGCAGGGCTTTGTGAAGACTCCAAGGAGAAGAAGATATGTGCGTATTTAAATGGGAACTGAGAAGAAATGCTCTATCAACTGACCAGGAGTGTGTTGTTTAGGGATCAGTTTTTTAAGTGCAATGGCATGAAAGCTGTTAGGAGATGATTCAGATCAACATCCAAAGCAAAGCTCTCTGAAAAAGAGGCTTGCTCTGGACACTTGATTTGTAGAGTAGATCTCAACTGAAACAGATCTCTTTGTGAAGTGTGTTTGGATAACGAAAGCATAGGCAGGAAAGGATCTTTTTAGGTTTTTGTTCTCCTGGAAGCACTTTCTTGTAGGCAGAGGAAAGGTTGATAAGGACCCAAATAGAAATGTCCAACTGGGACAATCCTTCTGGGGTGTGCTTATAGTTACCCTTTCCAGCTGTTTGTCACTGCCAAGCTACTGGATGAGCCACTTGTGGGACTGTTGTTTATTTTCCTCATGGAAAACTAGCTGGATTACTTTCATTGTTCAGCTAGTTGGTCTGAGCTGATTTTCAGCAGCATCTGACTGAAGCGTGCTGCCATAAATCACCCTGCCTGCAGAGTGGTTGGGCAGTCACTTACAGACAAGATAGCAGGGGAAGGAAGGTGGGGGAAGCAGTGTCCAGCAAGAAAATCTCAAAGAGAAGTAAAACCACCAGTCAAAGCGTATAAACCCTATAGTGTCTCACTTTACCCAGTCACCATAGAGCACAGTACACAAGCTATGAACTGTGAGCCTTCATAATTGCCACAGTGAGGGGAGACAGATTCCTGGAATCTAGAAACTATGTAGATAAAGAAACACCCTATGTTCAATTTGGGCCACAGGGGAAAAATAGATGTAATACACAGGCAGAAACTGTCTTGAACACCTTACAACCCTTCTGCACAATTCTTGCTGCACTAGCAACACTGATTTATCATTAATAACGGCAAGCATCTTGCATACGGGAACACCTTTTGTACAGCACATCCTCTACCTGTCTGGAAAGTACCCTAAAATAAGTGATAGATACTTCTGAATGAGCCACTGCTCCCATACTCCACTTGAAGCTGGGTCATGGTACAGCCAACAGCAGAAGGTGCCTGGGTCCAGACGGACAGCCCATAGATTCATCTGGCTCTCAGGAGAAGGTTCTTCATCCTCAGCAGATAGTGATAACTTAATTTCTCTTCTACTTCAGGCATATAAATCCAGAGTAGGACAGCAGGGCAGTAAACCCATGCACCTCATGTTTCCTGTTAGGTAGACTGTCCTTCTTCTGCATGTTTAGATCGTGTTTATTCACTGTTTAGGAATCTTATCTCTGGAGTTCATCATGAGGACATTGTTCATGCAAAGTCTGGGGCTTGGCATTCCTGTGATCTGGCCAATGTCTGGCCACAGGTCCTCTGAGAGCAGTTTGTTTGGTTGCAAAGTCACTTCTCACTGCATGATGAAATGGTGATTTGCTGTCTTGTACAACACTAGAGTTGAACATGGTGTCCAGCCATGGAGTATCATGTTTTTGATGGGGAAAACATTGGGATTTAACTAAAAGTAGAGCAAATCTCAGTGGGTGATTATGGTCAGTTACTTTCCACAATATTTCTGCTGTGCATAGAGCAGTCTTTGTCCCTGTGCAGCTGAAACATGAAACAGGCTAATGAGCCACTCCTGGCCTTTCCTCACATGTAGGCATTCCTGCCCACCAGCAATCCTAGCAGTTAACCATTGAGGGAGAACTAGCTCCTTTGCAGAGATCCCAGCAGACAGGAAGGCAACCTCTTCCCAATGTGGATGAATGAAGGAACCTGATCCTTATCCCCTTTGTAGCAGCAGCATGTGTGCATATCAGAAATAGACAAACTATGCTGGCAAAAAACCCATCTTTCACCATTTCATAACTCTCTTGCTGGCAATCTGTCTTGCTGGCAACCTTCACCGCATCAGTCACGCTGGGGGATTGCTACAGGAGCTGAACAAAAGCATCTCTTTCCATTTTCTGCTTAACTCAGGAATGAGCTTGACTCCTTCGTGTTGCATGTGACAGTACCAGTGGAAGGAAAGAACTGGGACCACCAATCCACCCAATTGCTAGTGGTGTCCCTAACTTTGTCTTTTCACCAACAAATGATGAGGCCTTCAGGCCACAGTGCCATTGCACTAATTACCTACTTGGTCATTACACCACCAGCTAAGGTACCCATGGGAAAGGGTATTTTTAAACCCCTGTCAACTGCTTGTTCTGCCCAGGCTAATGTGTTGCCAACTAAATTTGAAACAAAGACGAGAAAAGCATGTGTTCTGCACGTGTATCTGGTGCATAAAATAGAGAAAATAAGAAATTGAGTCTGTTCAATCTCCTCCTCTGTGCCTTTGGAAACCTGTCCCTGATTTCCGTTCATTTTCTCACAAACATATGGAAGTCATAGGGTTAGTCCTTTGAGGTTTTGTGGTCACTTGGTTTGGGTAGCCTGAGGAGCTAATGCCAGATCTATAGACCTTGTTAACCTAGCACGTAAGGAAGGTCTTTATGAGGTTAAATCCTGAATTTGTGCTTAGATGCTTTCCATAATTTTTAATTTATGCTTTAATGGGAATTTTAGGCTGTTCTTACAAGGCTATGCACCTCAAAGCTGTGTACACAAAGCTCACACTACCTACCTGCCTTCTCTTGCTTAGCTTTAAGAAGACCTTCTTCCTTACATCCCTCTTAGACAGCCATTTGTGGCTCATATCAGACAGATTTGTCTTTCTGCCTTTTAAATGCTACAATTTCATTGAAAAGCAACCCAGGCATCAGGTAACTGGCTGTATTGGCCCATGGGTGTATATTTACACCACTATATACTTAGTCACTCTAGGATGTGAACCTTGGCTCCTAACACGGGGTCCACCACAGTGGTAATTTTATAATACGAAGCTGAGGGCACATTCCTAGGTGAAAAGCAAGAGAGCCTGGGCATTCAAAAGCAGCAGGGATGATGATAAAGGCAATGTAAGGGATCTGTCTCACCCTCGCCCAGCGTAGGTGTCATCCACGTCATGATAGGGTTTTGTCTTGGATGATGCAGGTTGGGTTGGTCCATATCAAACTCTGAATGAGAAGTAGTTTTGGAGTGTGGGAACTCAGAGGTTCATTGCCTCAGTTTCTTCCCCAGATGATCTTTATTTATCAGGGCAGACATAACCCCAGAGCACAGCTGGGAGATCAAACTGTGCAGAGCCTATTCTACTGTCCTCTCTCTCAGGGGCAGAGAATACAGACCCTGACTTTTGAAAGAGGTTCTCCTGATTCAAGTAATCACCCCTTATGAGGTTTAGATGCAGAAACTAAGCACAAAGCATGGGGTTTTTAGGCTACAAAAAGCTCACCCTACATGTTGAAGATGATCTTCACTAAAAGCTTTCCCTTTCCTCCCTTTTTCTGCAGCTGGTTGACAGAAGGCCTTAGAGATTAGCTGCGTTCTTGTGAGCTATTTATACTGATATATTTTGTGTTGAAAGATATAAGCCCTTTGTTTCCTCTGTATGTACACAGTGATCCCCGAGGGCAAGCAAATCCTGCTTTGTTTTGGATCAGATACATTATGAATTACTGTTGTAAAATGGCCTGGAGTGCACTTTTATGAGTCAGTCTCACCTTTATGCTTCCACATGTCACCAAGCACTCTCAGATGCCTGTGCAGCCTTCCAATTCCAGATTACCCTAGTTAAAACATGACTAATCCCCACTTGAGATGATGCTTCCAAAACATCTCCAAAACAATATTTCTCTATATTCTTTTTACAGGCAGAGAAAGCATTTAGCTTTCTGGTTGAGCAAAATAAGAATACCTTCAAGTAACATGGTTGACTGATTTGGTTGGCTGATGTGTTCCATTAGGCAAAGGTGAGGATCTGAACAACCAGCCAGCTCCATATCAAACCAGCCTAATGGGAATGGAGACCCTCTGACCAAAACTCCTATGGGATTTCTAGCCACATAAACAAGGACTTTGTCACAGGAAAAATCCAGAAGTGTGAATATTGGGTTTGGAGAAGTCAGCTGGCAATGCAACATGGCCTTTTTCATCTCAAAGCCAGAATGTTTCTCATCCTCTCCTCAGCTCTGCAGTGAATCTGACAGGACCAGAGGCAACGGGCATCAAATGAAAGACATAAGAATCCAACTGAACATCAAGAAATACTTTTTCACTGTGATGGTGGCATAGGTTTTCCAGGGAGGTGGTGGAGTCTCCTTCCTTAGAGATATAAAAGAACCCCTTTAGATATGGTCCTGGATAGCCATCTTTTAGTGACCCTTTTGAGCAGGAGTGTTGGACCAAATGACTTCCAAAGGTCCCTTCCAACCTCAACCATTATCTGCAATCCTGTAAATCCACTGGAAAAGTCCCTTCCCCTGAAGCATCCCACATGCTGTGTGGTAGCAGAGAAGCTCAACATTAGCAGCAGCCCTCTGTTACAATCTGTAACAGGGAGGCAGTTTTATGTGATCCAGTATGAGTCACTGGAGCTGCAGGTCAATGGCCAAATTCTTCTTTTTGTTACACCCATTTAGTCCTGTGGGTTTCAGCGAGTGGGAGTGTAGTGGAACCGGCCCAGATACATTTTATTAAGCAAAAATGCATTTTGGTGCAAGCAGTTTCAAAAGTGCTCAATAAACAAAGCACACTTTAATATGATGCCCTGAAAAGGTCACTCAAATCTTATCCCTTTGGGAAAGGAATTAGTTTAAACAAGACTCGATTAAGGAATAATACCATCCTGAAGGGGATTTTGCTTTTGCTTGGACAATATAGGTGGCCATAAGTTGCTGAAGCCTTCTTTGTTTACACGATTTAGTGATACAAACACAGAATGTACTGAGTCTTTTTCATCTCAAAGCCAGAACACTTCTCATCCTCCCCTCATCTCTGCAGTGAATCTGACAGAACCAGAGGCAATGAGCATCAAATGAAAGACACAAGAATTCAACTGAATGTCAAGAAACACTTTTTCACTGTGATAGTGGCATAA
Organism: Loriculus beryllinus; assembly: GCA_039877255.1. NCBI lineage: Eukaryota > Metazoa > Chordata > Aves > Psittaciformes > Psittacidae > Loriculus > Loriculus beryllinus. Next base: position 2,307 of record JBCJKH010057375.1, on the reverse strand, counting down.
GTTTATTATATAGGTGGCCATCAGTTGCTGAAGCCTTCTTTGGTTCTACAATTTAGTGATACAAACACAGAATGTACTGGGCATGATTTACACTGCTAATTCCCCTGAAATGAGCTTTTATGCTAAGTGCTCCCATACACTCTGTTTTGAAGACTTTTAATGTAAAGACGTCAGTCTTCAATGTAGCTTTGATTCAAGGATTTACTTTCCGTTACGTGCAAGTTATCAGTACCACATTTATTAGGCATGCTGCAACCTTAAAAGGCTTCTTCAGATTCACTCGAAACACCCTGAGCATTTTTCCACTTTTTTATGATACCCTTTGGAGAACCTATGATGATTATTCTCCATATGGAGACACCAAGACATGGCAAATGCCCCCATTCCTCTCAAATAAAAATCCCAAACAGACAAAAAAATCTGTCTATAATTGAAGTTTCATTATATGGTCTTCATGGGAGTTTTCTAAGTTTCACATGTATGAAGAAGGATAGCAGATGAATCTGGGCTGCAGTGTAGTTTTACTCTGCTCTGTAAAGCAACAGTGCTGCAGGAAGAAATGTCACTAAGTCCAACCAATAGGTTTTTTATAATAGATTCCGTACACAGGACACTTTTCTAGGGTATTGCTGATTTTTTTGATCTAAACACTTTCATGGAGAGTAAAATAACATATATTTGCGGGTTTCAACTTCTATTTTACAAAGCAGAATATTCCCACTCATTGGATTTCTGACATCAATCACCAAAGGGAAATTCACCACTTTTAAAGATCATAAAACATCAATTGTATTTATACAGAGCCTAGACAACAACTCCACATTTTTTCTTTGTGTCTGGCTTCTTCCTACCTCATATGCTGCACAGTCTCCTCAGTCTACCAGCCCTGACTGCTGGGTCTGTGCCTGGCATTAAGCATTTAACAGAGACTTTTTGTTGCTAACTGCATGGTTATGACAAATGGCAGATTGTTAAAGAAGGAGCTGTGTTATCAGAAGTCAACCAAGAGTGTGCCAGAAATTCTGGCTCCTTGTGCAAAATTCAAATGTGGAATAGCCATCTTCTAGGTTGGAGAAAGAGACAACTCATACACACTGGCCAAACCAGAACCTTAGGAAGGAAAAGGAACACAGAGATGTTCAACTGGAACCAGGAAGTGTGTCACCAAGTGTGTTCTTGATTACATACTTTTGCTAGAAAACCAACAAAAGAGAGAGCCTTTAAGAATTAACTGCAGTGAGGTGAGCCCTGAGGAGTTATGAAGGGTGAGTGTCCTGTCTGCCTGTAAGGAAGTGGAAGTGAAGAAGAGGAACAAATTCAAGGAATTCAGCTGAATGTGGAAAGCTTCTGGAACAGATTATGAAATGGCTTGACAGCACTTGGAAGATAATAGTGCTAGGAAATGGTTTTGTCAAGAGTAAAGCATGTTAATGGAGTTTAGTTTCTTCTCTGACATGGTCACTCATTGCACAGGGTTTGTGTGGCAAGGTTTTGGTAGTGGGGGGCAACAGGGGTGGCTTCTGTGGGAAGCTGCCAGAAGCTTCCCCTATGTTTGATGGAGCCAATTCCAGATGGCTCCAAGACAGATCGACCTACGGGCAAGGCTGAACCCATCAGTGACGGTGGTAGCACCTCTGGGATAACGTATATAAAATGGATCAAAAAAGCCTGTGCAAAAAGGGAGGATTGAGAATCTGTGAGAGGAACAGCCATGCAGACACCATGGTCAGTGCAGGAGGGCAGGAGGTGCTCCAGGCACCAGAGCAGAGGTTCCCCTGCAGCCCATGGTGCAGACGATGGTGAGGCTGCAGCCCATGGAAGTCCATGGTGGAGCAGACCTCCACCTGCACCCATGGAGAAGCAGCAGAGACAATGTGTGATGAGCTGTCCACAGCCTCTATTCCGCTGCATTTCTTGAGCTGGAAGAGGCAGAGGAATCAGCAGTACAGTTGAACCTGGGAAGAAAGGAAGTTTTGGGGAAGGTGGTTTTAGTTTTGCTTTTATTTCTAACTGTCCTACACTGTTACTAACTGCAATTAATTAAACTAATCTTCCCCAAGTCAGGTTTGTTTTACCAATCACGGTAACCAGTGGGTGATCTCCCTGCTCTTATTTCATAGAATCATAGAATAGTTAGGGTTGGAAAGGATCTTAACATCATCCAGTTCCAACCACCTGTCGTAAGCAGGGACACCCCACACTAAACCATGCCTCCCAAGGCTTTATCCAACCTGGCCTTGAACACTGCCAGAAATGGAGCACTCACAACTTCCTTGGGCAACCCATTCCAGTGCCTCACCACCCTAA